>PISX010016236.1:0-46905 GCA_004024625.1 Mellivora capensis
CCCCCTCAAAACAAAACACAACAAGAGTAAGAAGGAAATTTGCCTTAATAGGCACGTGGACACGTAAGAAAACCCGAGTAAATAAGAGAAGGTTTTCTGGCTGCAGGAACAGAGAAACACATCAGGGAACAGAAGTGAGGGCACGGTGGGAACTGTTCCCAGGGTCGGGGGGCATCTGAGATGTGGAGGGAGGGCAGCGGGCTGGGGGCACACGTGGGGTCAGACCCACTCCTGCCGGCACCCACAAACAGAAACACAACAGTGTGAGATGAGCAGGAGAGAAGATGCAGGCTTGGTTTGGGCCCTGAGAGGGCATGGCAGGACACAGCCACATGGACAGAGGAGGAGGGCGTGACATCGGAAGCAGGAGAAGTTAAACTTTTGATGACATCAGATCTATACCCAAAGGACAGGTGACAGACGGGAGGCTAGGCAACAGGAGGGACTCCCCCGCCTGACTGGGCCTGGGGAACTTGCAGCACAGTGGGACCGTGACCGCGGAGGGTGGGGCCGGATGGGCTGCCCGCCTGCCACCCAGACCTCCCGTCCTCCCCCGTCCTCTGCGGCCCTGAGCACGGATCTTCTAGGCTTTACCGAGTACAGCGTCCTCAGTCTCTCAGCCCCGCCCGGCTTCTCATGCTTTATTTTTATTATTACTTTTGAAGGTTTTTATTTATTTATGTTAGAGAGAGAGAGCGCGCACACAGGTGAGACTCCCAAGCAGACTCCCCATGGAGCTCAGAGCTGGACGCGGGGCTCGATCCCACGACCGTGAGATCCCGACCAGAGCCAAAATTGAGAGTCAGGTGCTCAATCGACGGAGCCCCTGGGGTGTCTCCCCCGCCGCCCCCGTCCTTGTGATGTTGAACGTCAAAGCATACTCAGCTCCGGGGTGCAGACGGCGCAGGCCAGCGGCCTGCGGGTGGAGTTGGGCTGGACCCTGAGCCACTCTGAGCCGCCCCTGCACCCCCCGGGACACTGCTGGAAGGGCCCAGCCGGCCTTCCCCAGAGCCAGGAGCGGGCCGGGCAGGCACAGGACCAAGGACGTGCCCTCCAGGTTCTGACGTGCCTCCCAGCAGACAGTCCTGGGGAAACGCTAGTACCCGTGCACGGACGTCCAGGGAACCCACTCAGAGTCCACCCAGCGTGCTGGAACCGGGGGTCCTGCTTGAACGCAGGTGCCCATGCAGCAGGCCTGGGGGCCGGGAGGCCGCAGTGCCCTGCCAAGCCCACCGGACGCCATGGCTTCCTCCATGTGCCTTAAAACCGCACCCCAGAGCTCTGTCCTCCCCCGCTGCTCTCGTGTGCGGCAGGCAGCTGGGAATGGAAATGATTGTCGCTCGGTGAGGGACGTGTCCTTGGACCCCGAGAACCCAGTTTTGGGGAGAAGGGAGTGGGACACCATCGTGGAAGTGGGAGAAGGTCCGGCCACAGAGGACAACAGCCACCGTCCTTCTCTGGGAACTCGCCCTGCTTGGCAGGCGGGGATTTCTGTGAGTCCAGGAGGACCATTAGGCCTGGATCCCACTGGTGTGCCCTCGGTGGGACTCTCCGCTGCTGAGCGGGACCCATGGTGGCTGGCTGTGTCCTCAGTCCAGACTGTCTACCCCAGGCCTCCCGATCCCCTAGCTACGGAGGAGGCCACTGGAGGGGTCGATTCCAGAAGTGGACGGGGAACATGGGGGTCTCCATGGCCCTCCAGAAGATGCCATCCCACTCGGGTGCTGTCACTGGGCTGGTTTTGTAGGCTCAGTCCGCCCCCCACCCCATCGGGCTGGGAATATGTTGGGCTGGGTAATGCCCCGTGGACGGCCCCCTGGGGGGCCACAGTGCCCCTTCCCCCCATTAAGACCTCCAAGGTTCTTGCATAAAGTTGAACATTTTTCAAGTTTGAGATGGCAGCAGCTGTTCCCCCAACCAGAGGACATCTCCCTTACCACGATGTCTTCCCAAGGCCAGGTGCCCACCTCGATCTGTGGGAGCTTTCTCCTCACCCCCCATGGCTGCTGGGCCAGGCTGGGGGCCTGTCCTGGGTGCCCAAGGTCTCTCAGGGACCCAGCTCCTGTACTCGGGTGCCCGGAGCCCCCCAGCACCTGCCTTCGCTCACGTGGTCTAGCCTCATACCCAGATCCCTGCCCATGGTGACTGTCCCCAGTGAGCCCTGGAGCACCCCAGATGGGTGACTGGCCTTCTGCCCATGCCACATCCCTGGGGGGGTCATAGCTGTGCTCTGGCCTGCCTGGGGGCTCGAGGGGGGTCACCATGGGGGCAGACCCAACACCTCCTCCTCGAGCTCCACCCTGGATCCCAACCAGCTTTGCCAGCGCACAGCGAGCCCACGCCCCTACCAAAGAGTGGAGGCTAGGCAGGGAGGATGGGGCGGGGAGAAGGACGGGGCAGGAGAAGGATGAGGCAGGAGGAGGACAGGGTGGGAGAAGGATGGGCCGGGAGGAGGACAGGGCGGAGAGGCAGGTGTCGGGATGTGTGGCTCCTACCCGCACCCAAAGGTCACAACTACAGGGGGTGCCCCCTGCACTTCCTCTCGGGGGATCCTCTCTCCCACACACCTGCCCAGAAAGTGTGTGAGTCCTGGGGTCTCAGCCCATGAGGACCAGCAGTGGGAGGGAGGGGAGGGCCCGTCCTTTCAGGGGGTCCCTGCCACAGGGAGGGTGCTGAGAGGGAGCAGGACCGGGTCTGAGATGGGCCCTGCTGTGGGGGCGGGGGGGGAGACTCCCTTTTGGGCGGAGACCTGGGTCAGCCTGAGGGTTTCAAAGCAGGCAGGGCCCCGGCGGCTGGTTATCAGGTCCCCTCCCATCTTCACCTCTGCTCCCACCTCAGACCCTCAGCCCTCCTCCCTCAGACCTCACCCTTGTCCCCTGTCTCCCATCACCCTGTCCTCTCAGGCCTCACCCCTCCCCCGGTACCCCACCAACCTCAGGCCTCACCCCTGCCAACTCTCAGCCCTCTTTCCTGCATCTCTTTGGCACTGGACATGCTCTGGGACCCTTTGGGGTCTGTGTGCAGCCCCGACCCTCTCCTGGGCCAGGCTCCAAAGTGTGGGGTCCCTCCTGCCCCGGCCCGCACGGCCATCTGGACGGGAGGCAGACGGTCCGCACAGCCTGGGCACGGGGCCGCCTTCTGTAGATGACTCACGGCGGAGTCAGGCCCGGGGCAGAGGGTGCCAGACACTGACCCGCCCCGGAGCAGGGGTGTCGTCCCGTAACGCCTCCACGGAGGAGCTCACACCTGCCAAAGCCGCGACGAGGGCTTCACCGTGTGTCAGTCCCATCGGCCTCCCATCCTGCTTCGTTTCACACACTTCATTCTGAGGATAAGCAGGCTTTGCTGGGGGCTGGGGGGGCTGAGGTGCCGTGGTCCTGCAGTAGGCAGTGGGCAGGCAGCGCCGTCCCCTCCCTCCCCTCCCCTCCTGCAGCCACCGGGGCCTGGTTGGCCGGGAGGAAGGAAGCCGGCCTGAGTGTGGGCCTGACCAGCTCTGGCCTGGCCGCCCTGGCGCCCTCCTCAGGACCCTGGCGCCGGCCCGTCCCGGGGCCAAGCAGGGAAGCTATTCTGGGAGCTTATGCCGAGGCCCCGGGAGCTCCTTATAAGGCTCCCTCCGGCAGCGCGCTGCTGTCTGACCCCAAGGTCCGCCCGCCACCCTGGCCTGCTGCGGGACCCAGTGCACAGGCCCCTGCCCTGAGCCCACTTCTCCGTGGGGCCCGTTCCCCTGTCTCTGATGATGCTCTCTCTCCAGTTCAATGAATTTCACCACCGTCTAGGCCTTGGGGTCTTGGGAGAGAAGTAGGGGGCAGAGCGAGCTTTCCACATCCTTATATGATGAGGCTCCTAGGCCTGGCTGCGTCACCGGTGGCTCGGGACTCAGCCCTGGGAGCCTGTGATCCTGGCTTATTTTTAGACGCTCTTACCGGAACACCTGGGTTGGGCTCAAAAAATACATGTATTTTAATAGTTCGAAAATATAACTTTACAGCAACTCACTCCCTGGGGAGACAATGCCCGGCAGGCTGTTTCCAGAGGCTAACCGGCCTGTGTTTCCTCTTTGCCCAGCCGTCCAGCCCCTGTGCGGCCCTGGCTCTCTCCCGATGTGGCCCCCGCAGGACACACCTGTGCTGAGCCACCTCTGTTTGCGGCTCTCCCTTCAAACAAGCAGATGCTGGAAATGTGAGGCCAGGACCAGATTTTCACCAACTTCTCCCTGCGAGGGCTGTGGTCCGACCCCCGGCGCTAGGCACAGGGACCGCGGGCAGCACTTGGTGACCAATGAGCGGGTGCGGCAGCGAGCATGTGAGCCAGTGGGCTGTCGTCTGAGCCCGGCGCCAAGGCTGGCCCGCATCTTGGTTGGCTGGTGTCCAGTGGGGCTCTGCCATGGCTGGGGGCTGGTGGGCTGTGCTCGCTGCCCAGGTACAGAACTTGACCCCCACCCCAGCTCCCTTGCCTGCTGCATGGGTCGGGAGAGCACAGAAGGCCTTGCATCCCTGCAACTTTGGGCGGAGTCCCTGGCCCAGCATCCTTGGCACCACCGGGAGCTCGTGGGGATGCAGCCTCTCCGAGCAGGTCTCAGCCTCTCTCTCTGGCTGGATGGGGACCGGCTGGGCAGGGCAGGGGCTGTGCTCTCTGAAGGCTGGACCAGCTATAGCCAGGCCACATGGCTTGTGCTCCTCCCAGCATGGCGGTGGCGGGTCCCAGGGCAAGTGTCCTGAAATAGCCGGGGGACGCTGCGGGGCTTGTCCTAGGGTAAGCTCGGGAGCCCCAGTTCGGCCCCAGTGCTGGTCCCTGCTCCGCTGTCACCATCCCCATGAGGCCCACCGAGGCGCCCTCGGTGGAGAGCACATGTCACGTCTAACACACATGATGTGTTCCCTGTTTGTGGCTCCTGCTGCCGTGGGAGGAAATCCCAGGGCCGCTGGGGGCCTGGGAGTGTCCCACGGTGCCCGGCACACACAGGTGCCCCACAGACCCTCCTGGATGAGTGAGTGCCCCGTGCGATTCGGGAGAGATCACAAGAGGAGGAAGTGCCCCGTGGCTCCACGCTGGCTGTGTCTGTGAACAAGGACCTCACCAGCACGTGCCGCTGTCGGGACGGGGCGCTGACAGCTTGGGGCCCCATCTGAGGGCTCTGGGCGCCCACCCTCCCCTCCAGCGCCCTGACTCGCTCTCCAGGCCTCTCGGCAATGCAACTGCCCTGAAAGCTTTGTGCTCCGAGAATCAGTCTCCCCCCGCCCCTTGCTCAATGCTTGGACCCTGTCCCTCCGTTCTTAGCCTCTACGGCAAGTGGAGGTAATCAGAGACTCGCTCCCCTGTGCGTCTGTGGGGTCCAAGCCCTTCAGCTGAATTCATGCTGTTCTTTTGAGATAACATTTTTAAAAATTTATTTAAATGCAATTAATTAACACGGAGCGTATTATTAGTTCCAGAAGTAGAGGTCAGGGCGGCCCAGCTGCACCCAGTGCTCGTCCCATCACGCGCCCCCCTGAATGCCCGTCCCCCCCCATACCCCCCACCTCCTGCCCAGCAACCCTGTTTGTTTCCTATGATTAAGAGTCTCATGGTTTGTCTCTCTCTCTCTGCTTTCATCTTGTTTTATTTTTCCCTCCCTTCCTCTATGCTCCTCTGTTTTGTTTCTTAAATTCCACATACGAGTGAGATCATATGATAATCCAGATGGCCAACACACATAAAAAGTGGTCAACATCACTTGGCATCAGGGGAACACAAATCAAAACCACACTGAGATCCCACCTCACGCCAGTCAGAACGGCTGGAAGTAACCAGTCAGGAAATGGCAGACGAGGATGCGGAGAAAGGGGAGCCTCCGGCACTGCTGGTGGGAACGCAGGCTGGGGCGGCCGCTCTGGGGAACAGCACGGAGGGTCCTCAGAAAGCGGAGAATAGAGCCGCCCTACGACCCAGCAACCGCACTACTGCGTGTTTACCCCAAAGATGCAGATGGAGGGATCCGAAGGGGCCCCTGCCCCCCAGCGTTCACAGCAGCGACACCCACGACGGCCAGACTGCGGGAAGAGCCCGGATGTCCGTCAGACAGACGGACGGACAGAGAAGACGGGGTTCGTCTACACAACGGACTGTGACTCGGCCATCAGAAGGGGAGACGTCCTGCCGTTGGAGATGCCCTTTTAATGGCTACTTTGTAACGAGAGCAGACACGGCCACAGCCCTTCCCCCAAGGAGCCCCTCAGCCTGCAGCTCCCTGGTCAGGGTCCCTGCCCGCCGTCCTCGAGCCAGGCATACAGCAGGTGCTCAGCAAGGACCTCAGTGGGAGCCGACTAGAGGCCAGCCGTGGTGAGCAGCTGGCCACGCATGTGTCAGGTCTCTCCGGGACGACCACTACGGGGAGCCCAGCGTGAGGAGCCCCGAGCCTCAGGCAGACCCCGCCCCTGCCGGCAGGGAGGTGGTCTGAGCTGGGGGACCCCCTCCCCAAGCCCACGATGGGTCCCGGCAGGCCCATGGCAGGACCCAGGGTCCCAGGCTGTCCACACACATTCCCTGTGTTGGTCGGGGTCCTTGGGGTTCCCAGCGCCTTTTCACCTGCTTCTATAGGAACTTTCCACGTGTTCTTTCCCATGGCCATGGGCTTGGGCTGTGGTGCTGGGTGGGCAGTTCTCTTACCTGCTCCTACCTGGCCGGTCTCTAGAGTGATGTCCTCCCTGGTCGGCACCATCTGCCCTGGGCAGCCCCTTGCCAGAGATGGCATGACCGGGGAGCCTGCCAGCGGGTAGATAAGGGGTACTAACGTGGGTATCGGGAGTCGGCCTGGCACTGGACAGGAAAGGCTCAGATCCCAGGGCCGGACTCCCCTGAGTGCCAGGTCTCTGAGAGTCAGAGGACACCAGCTTTGTAGGTTTCCTCCAATTCAGGGGGGACCTGCCGAGGGCTTGAGCATCTGCTTGCTCAGGGGAAGAGAAGGCTGGGAGGAAGTGGAAGGGCCAGGTTGTGGCTCAGGAGAAAAGTGCTGAGGGCATGGGCCAGGGCAGTCAGATCTGGAAGGACTGGGAGATCTAGCATCATGGTTTCTGATGGATTGCTGGGGTGTGGGCGGAGGGAGGAGAGAAGACAGTGTGTGGGTATAGTGGTCCCAACTAGTTGTGGCTCCCACAGCCTGTGAATGGGCTGTAGGCCCCCATGAACTCTGGGCCCCAAGAACTGTGGCTCTCTCCTGCCCCCACCAGCTATGGTCCCGCTGGGTTCTGTTCCCCCATGAACTGTGCCTCCCCTTGCCATGGGCTGTAGTCCCTGTGAGCTGTGGTCCCCCGTGACTATGGTCCCTACAGTGTCCTCCCAGGGGCTTGGTCTGAACTGTGGCTTCCCTTGGTCCTTCCGGCCCCGAAGCCCAAGCCTCTCCAGAACAGTCTCTTCTTGAGATGCATGGCACGGAGCTGGCGCAGCCTTCGCCCCAGGGGTCTCCGAGAAGCCCGCGCAAGAGGGCCCACTCTGGCGACTGGCTCAAGGCAGAGCTAAGATTAGATGAAGCCAACCCCCAGAGATGCCCAGTGGCCGTGGCCGTCCTTGTGGGCTATCTCCAAATCATCCGCTTGCGTCAACCAAGCCGGCCTGCCCCCAGGAGCCAGGAGGCCACGTTGACCTTGAACGGTGGAAGGAGCAGGGCTGGTGTTGAAAGGGGCTCTGTCCTCCACGGGGTTCTCGGTCCCAGAATAGCACACAGGGGCTTTGTTCTCCAGCTCGGGCCCTGGAAGACCGCTTCTTCTGCTGGGGACCCGGGGGGGGGGCGTCCTGGGGGAAGGGACGCAGGCCAGCAGGGCCCTCCCAAATTCACTGCCCGAGTATCTGTTCTCTTCACCCCTTGCCCAGAGCCCGGCCAGGGGCCATGCCCATGTGACCCCTGCCACCGCCCGCGATGGGCTGCGCCAGGACCTCAGCACCCAGAACCCTCAGGGACAGCTGGGAGAGCCACCAGCAGCCTCCGCGCCCCGGGTGGAAGGACCAGCTGATTTCTCTCCCGGACACTCTTCTCCTTCCCAGATCTCAGCATTTCCTCATTTTTCTTTGGGACAAAACACTGTGCTTTGTGGTGAACGTGAAGTTAAAGCCCCGGGCCCTGCCCGTCAGGTCCCCGAGATGCTACAGGGCCATGTTCAGGGCCCCAGGACCCCCGTGACCCAACCCCCTTCCCCGGCCCCCCACCGCTCCCCCCACACTGGTTTTATTCAGAACCTTCCCCACAAGACCATCTCTGAGGACGCCCCCCGTGGCAGGACAGCCCCGCCCTCGGACATGTCCCGTCTCTCTCCTCCTGGCCTGCTCCCCTCCCCCTGTCTCGCTGGCAGGGGCCAGTTCTGCAAGTGTCCACCCCAGAGCTGCTCCTTGTCCCTGCCAGCTGGGCAGACAGACTCAGCCTTCAGACCCCAGGTCGTGGGGCGGCTCTTCCAGGAAGCCCTCCTGACTGCCAGGGAGAATGAATCTTCTCCTCCAGGTGCAACGGGAGACGGGGGGTTTAGTAGCCCAGCTCTGCTGCACCATTTTCACCCGATATGTGCGGCCCCACTGTGTGCAGGTGCTATGCTGCAGGCCGAGGACGGCCCGTAGGAGGAGGGACACATGGCTCTGCTCCCGCGGAGCAAGCCAGAGAGGAGCCAGATGCAACCCAGGGAGGGACCCCGTTACCTACTGCAGGCCAGGGCAGGGCAGGGCCCGCTGGGAGACGGATGCAGCGCATGACCAGGTGATGGGTCAGCGGGAGGATGTCCAGGTGAGACCCGGGCCAGGGGTCCAGGGGAAGAATGAGTGGGAGGGGCGACCGCACCTGCAAATGTCCTAAGGCAGGAAGGAGGGACTGTGGGAAGAAGGAGGTCTGTGAAAGCCTGGAGGAGAGGCCAGAGCAGACTGCTGGGCCAGGGGCCCCCGAGGCCCCCGGCATGTGTCCTCAGCAGAGCAGGGAGCCCCGGGAAGGACCTGAGCCCTCGGACGCTGGTGGAGACCTGATGGGGGGGCAAGAGAGTCTTGGGTCCAGGTTGGGGTGCTGCCAACGTCAGGGTGAGTGGGGTTTGGACAGGTGGGGGAGCAGATGGGCGGGTGGACCAGTGCGCCAGGAGGCTGAGCTCACAGGCAGAGCTGATGGGAGGGAGGAGGCTGGCATCGGGCACTCGTGGGGCGTCGGGCACTCCTGGGGCCTCTGGCCTGGGGGAAGAGCGTCCGGGGAAAGACGGGACGTTCGTTTTATGCATATCCTGTGGGGTGTGTAGGCCGAGCTGCCTTCAGAGCCTGGGCTTCTGCAGGGTCCAGGCTGGGGAGGGGCACAGGGAAACCCTTGGCCCACAGGAAGGGGATGGGTCATGAGGTCCTGGGGGTCCCGGACATGCAGGAAGCCCCAGGCCCCAAGTCTGGGCTTCTTTGTGAAATGAAGGTAATAATGCTGGAAGTTCTGGTCCTTTAAGGGAGGTGTGATTAAATGAGGAAAAGTTTCTGAAAGCCCTGGGGCACGTGGGCTCAGGGCAGGAGGTGAACCCGTCTCTGACCTTCCGCCCGTGCCCAGGCCTGGGAGCCCGGTGCGGCTGCGACAGGTTCTCTCTGTGTCCGGGGGTGCTGAGCCCACGGGCCCCGTGCGTCTCTGAGCCACCAGCTCAGCGAGGTTCCCTTCTAGGTTGGTGCTGGGCACAGACGGGGTGGGCAGTGCAGACCACCGGTGGGAGCCAAAGTCACGGAGGGTCAAATCTGGGGGAGAGGGTGTATCTTCAGGCAGCGGGAAATGAAGAAAACCACGTCTTTCCCAAATACAGAGACCCCTCGATACAAAGACCGTGGCAACGTCACGAGAGCTCAGGGAGGCATTTTGCTGCTGGAAGGCGGTCCTGATGGGACAGGGGAAAATTGCTCCCAGACCCGGGGCTTTTCCAGCGGCGGAGAAGAACCATCTCACTGTCCGGACGCCAGGGCCCAGGAAATATTTTCAGGTACAACGGGCCAAGTTATGGCTCGCGGGCCTTTGAAATGCGGAGTCCCCTTGGATGGCTTGTAGACGCCTCAGTCCGAGGGTCTCACTTCCAAGTTACCGGCCCAGCTTAGCAAGAACGAGCTAAGTGCCCCCAGCAGAGCTCATGTTCCTAAACGTGTGTTGTTGGACAGACTGTGGATGTTTTGATTCCAAAACAACATGAGCCTTCCAGGCAGGAGGCAAAGTTGGGGGGTTTCCCGTGCGCCTCTCAGCGGCTCCCTTGTGACCACGGGCGCCATGCACAGCCGGGAAATTACCCTGGGCCCCTTAGGGCTCCAGAGCCCCTGCCCCCAAGAGGACTCGGCAGCCCTCCCCTGAGGCCCACTGTCCCCTGCTGTCCCCTGTGGTCCCCAGCAGCCCCGCCCTCACCCCCGGAGGTCTGCCAGCACGAGCGCAGGTCTGCGTGACCGCCACACACCCGGGCCCCCGCCCTGCGCACCCCCGCGTACTCCCCCGCCCCGCCCACTACCCCTGGGTCGTCCTGCTCGCTGTGATCCCACTATAGCTGGGGTCGCGGGCACTGTGTATGGCCGAGGGGCGGTGGGCGCCGTGGGCGGGGGGTGGTGGTGGGGGGACTGGCTCAGACCCTTGCAGGAAGGGCTTGCAGGGAAGGGCTGGGGGTCTCGGTCTTGGGCTTGCTGCTCTCAGTCTCGGGCTTGCTATTCCTCCAGATAAAGCGGCTCTTGCCCGGGGGGGTTTGCACGCAGATGGGGCTTCCCGTCTCTGCCACAGACCCCAGGAGCGCAGTCGTGCAGCCCGATGCTGGCTGCGCGTCCGGTTCTGTGCGAAACCACAGCGAGCTCTGTCGGTGCCCATCCCCCCCCACGCCCCCCCACACCTCCCTGTCCCCACCCAGCCCCCCACATTCTCCCCCTACCACATTACTGCCCCCCGCCCCTCCAGCCCTCCACCCCTCCGGCCTTGCGGAGGAGCCAGTTTTGGAGGGACGCGCGTCTTGGCCTTGCCAGGGCCTCTGTGCTGGGGGTGCCGGACGGGTCAAGAACCAGCCCCTCGGGCCACACTGGCACTTGCCCTGCGAGCTCTGGGGGCGGAGCTTTCCGCCTCTCATCCGCCTCTCACAGCCACACCCGGGGGTAGGGGACACTCTCTGATGTCCCAGCGCCCAGCCTTGGGCACTGGGAACCTGGTCACGGGTGCGGCCTCCCCGCGTGCTCCTGCCCCCACTGCCCCCACAGCCCTCCCCTGCCTCAGTGGGCTCCTTGGGGGCGTGGAAGGTGGTCTGGCTGTCCCTCCCTGGCCGGCACGGCAGGGCAATCCCTCCAGGACCCACCTTCCCTGTGGCCTATGCCCTGGGGTGTGCTCGCCCTCCGCAGGGCACCCCGCCCTGGCCTTGGCAGTTCGGGGGACAGTCTCCAGGGGACCCTTCCTGCCACCCGGCATGGGGTCCCTCAGCCGGGGCTCAGGTCCTGCCTCGGGACCTGACTCCAGACCTCAGGTGCTCTGATGGGCTCAGAAAGCTCTACTTTGCAGGGTGTCCAGCTTTTTCTGGTTATATGGGTGGGAGCCAAGCTTCCTCAGCCTGGCTGGAGGGTCTGCTGTGATCCCTTGGTGACCCCGGCACCAGCCACAGGGGCCCTACGTGACCCCACACTGGCCAGAGGTCAGCTGGGAAGCCTTTTCTCCCAGTGATCCAGTTTCTCCCAGCGCTCTCTGGGAGCACTGAGGATGGTGGGGGAACCCTGGGACCGAGGGCCGCATGGGTGGGAGGCGGGTCCATTCCAGGGACCGCATGGGGAAGCCCGGGCTCCGGTAGATCAGATCCTTCACTGCAAGGGTTCTGCCGCAGAGCTGCGTCCGCTCGGCCCTCTCTTCAGAGTCCTCTCAAGGAGCCCACCGAGGAGGGGACGGCTTCCAGGTCAGGAGGAGGGAGGCGTCCCTGAGACCAGGTTCCCAGTGCCCAGTCTCCCCCAGCATGGTACTGGTCCGTCCTCCCTCCTCTGGTCAGTAGAATTCCGGGAGCTGGCGTGGGGCGGGCGAGGACGACCGCCTTCCATTTCTCTCTGCATCTCCCTCGTAACTAAAGAACCTGCCCATCGTCCAATAAGACAGTGTCTTTGGGGAGAGTTCTGAGACCCATAATGGGCCCGACTCCCCGTGTCTGTTCACACGGTCAGCAGACGACCACCTCCTGCGAGTCGGGGCCCAGGCAGGTGCAGACCCTGACTCTTAGCACGGCCAACCCTGCGGACCCCAGGCTGAGACCCTGACTCTCGCCCACACAACTGAGTTTTCACCGGAAGAGGTCGGGCCCCCCGCTAAGCTGGCCAGGCCACACCCCGAGCTCCCCTCCTCCCCCCGCTGCCCTCCGGCCACGCTGGCCTCCTCTCTGGCCCCAGGCCCCAGGCTCGCCCTGGCTGTTCCCCTGGGAAGCAGGCCCCCCGCCTCACCTCTGACGGTGTTGGTTTCTGGGGCTCCCCGGGGACCCCATGACGACCCACGTGGACTCCCACCCAGCACCCTTTATTTTGCCCTCCGGGAGGAGTGTTCAGGGACACTCCAAGTGCCAATGCTGCTGGGGGAGGGTCCAGATAAGGTAATGGTGAACGACCAGCCCGTGGCCGGTGGGGCAGAGGGTGGAATTAGGGGTGGGCTTTACACACGATTGTAAAATGTGTCCCCTTTTCCCCCCAGGGGGCACGTGGATGGATTTCACCGTCTCAGCAGCTTGGCCATGGATTCCATAACACGGGGCCTCTGGTGGGTCCGATTTTCGTGGAACCCACCCCAAACCCCGGCACCCGAGTCCTCCTCCAGAGCAGACCGTTAGCGGCCTCGACCGTGCGGAGTGTTTCCAGCGATCGAGGGCTTCTCGGGTCGTATTTGGGAGCTGACGGTCTCGGAGAGAGCCGTGCGTCGGGCCGGGCTGTGTGGTTGGGAAGTTGTGGCCCCAGCTTGCCACACGCCTGCCCTCCGTGGCCTGACTTCGGTCTCCGCCTCTCCTTTGTCTCTGTGTCGGGTGCGTTGTTCTTCCCTCAGATCTTTAAGGTTCGTGCGCACTTGTTCGATGGCTCATAAAGGACCTCCAGCCGCAGGTGGCGCGTCCCGCAGCAGGGACCGGAAACAGCGCCTGCTGCCTCCAGCCGCTCTGGGCGGGCCCCACGCCTGGTGCTGTTGCTGCCGCTCAGCTGCGCACGTCACCGGCTCAGAGCCGCGCTTTCCGGTTGGGAAGAGTCTGGTTCCCCGTGTGCTCACCCTGCGCGCCCTTCCTCAGCCTGCGCCCCCCCCCGCCCCCCAGGGGCTTTGCTGCTATGACTTCCGAGTCTTTGACTCCCCACCGTGAGGGCCACCCTGTCTGTGTTGGTTCTGTCTCCTCAGCTCCCATTGTTGGCCTTGTCACCGGGCCGGGACAGTCCACACAGGCCAGAAAGTGTCTCAGCTTTGCTGACCCATCCGAGCTCTCGTCCGCCCGGAGGCAGGGTCTCAGGTTCCCAGTCACCCCCTGGAGCCTCTTTCTTGTCAAGGGAAATCGACAGGAACCCGCTTGGGAGAACAGGCGGCGGTAGGTTCCTCTGAGGTTTTGTGGGGACTGAGGACCCCCCATGAGGTCTGACATGGGCTCCGTTCTGTCCCTGTCCGGCACCCAGCGCGGCCAGCGGGGCGGTCCCATCCCCTCGGCCCGCAGGGTGTGATGTCCCATCTCCCCAGCAGGCACAGGCTGGTCCTGCCCCGCTCTTAGGGCAGATGCTTCCCGAAGGGCTGCGTGGCACCGGCCAGGCCTCAGGGGAAGGGAAGGGATCCCAGGGGGTTGGAGGGAGCAGCGGGAGAGCAGGTGCCCAGCACCGCGGCCGCCCCAACAGAGGGCGTGCCAGGATGTCGTGACCTGGCACCCCGTGGCCCCGTGGGCTAAGGTGAGGTGGCTGGGACAGCAGCCTGCGGGGGAACCCCCATGTCCGTGTGCGGGCCCTGGGGCTGGCGCTGGGTGCCTGTCAGAGCAGCCCATTCAGAAAGGCCTAGAAAATTGCGGTGCAGCCACTAGCGGGAGGGAAGGATGCTCCGGGGGGTCCAGAGGTTCTGGGGCCCCGAAGGTCCTGTCTGGGCTCCCTGTGCCGAGCCCCGCTCAGGCCAGGATCCTCACGAGCTCCCACGTTTCCTGCTGCTCCTCCCATTCAGAGCCTGGGTGGCAGCCCAGCGTGGACTGTGGTCCTGATTTGGCCAGGTGACCCCCCAGGGTTCCTCCCGCAGACCCCGCCATGCTCTGTGACCCCGGGATTTCCTTGGCTGGCTTCAGTTAGCGGCTGACACAGCGCTCGGAAGCGCCGGCTGGGGGACCTGCAGCGCTGCCAGTTGGAGATACGTGTCTGGCACCTCCTGGTCCTTTGCTTGCCTGGGCAGGGCCTCGACCCTCCCTGCATCCGCCCCCAGCTCAGCACAGAGGAATGAATGAGTCTGCGCCCTCGAGGGAAGCTTCCCTAAGTGACAAGGGCCTCCTGGAGGAGGGGCTATGGGGCGGGACCCTGGGGAAGGAGCCCACCGCCCTCAGGCCAGATCCCTGTTCTTCTGGGCGTGTGCAGCACTCAGGGCCCCTCCGGCCATGGGGTCCAGGGGGCTGACTGTCTTCCCGTGGTCCCCATGGTCTGGATTTGCGGCCACACGGCCCCCTGCGCCTGCGGGTCTCTTTGAACCTGCCGGGGAAACACCCCCCGTGGCTTTTCTGCAGGCTGCTCTGCGCATGCCGGCGTGGGGCCCGTGGACAAGGCCTGGCTGGCCCAGGGGCTCACCATGTTGGGTCCCCACAGGGGTGATGGGCACTGCTCCACGCCCCTCCCGGCAGTGACCTGCTCCCACTGCCTGCACTCAGTGAGGAACCCCTTCCTGGGACATCAAGTGCCCTCGGTCAGCCCTGAAATCCGGGCCGTGTCCTCGTGGTTTCTCGACAAATTGCCCCGAGAGCGGTGAGTCAGCCTGCCTACCCTCGAGGCACAACGTTTAGAAGGTCTGTGGTTTTCACACCTGGGAGGGGAAAGGAGAAATCTCCCAGGTGTTTTCATGGTTCCAAAAAAGGAGCGCTTCGTGGCCACAGGTAGGTCTGGAAACCCTGGCACCCGCACAGCGCTTCTTGTGGAATTCGCCGGGCGTGTTCGTGCCGACAGAGGAGGAGCCCCGCTCCCCTTCCCGGACGCTGTAGGAGAGTCAGGAGCCCGAGCAGAGCTGAGACCCGAGGCTGGCGCAGGGAGGGCGGAGACCCCGCGGGGAGACAGACCCTGTCCAGAGCAGCCCCTGGGGCCACGGGAGCGCGTGGCCTGCAGCCCCAGCAGACGGGGAGGGTGACGTGGCCCCGGGACAGCTCCCGGAGCTCCAGGGGTCCTCGCTGCTGTGGCCGGCCCACGGCCGTGAGGACAGGACGGGGTGTGTTGGTGGCAGCAGGCCACGGAGCGGGACGCACACACTCGAGGGTTGTTCTAGACAAGCCCGCCCGCTCCTTGGTGAGTTCCGGGCCTCGACCCCAGTTGCAGGGAGGCACACAGGTTTCTACACAGTGGGGCACCGTGGTCTGGTTCTAGGTGGCGGGTGCATCCACCGACGGGGGCGAGACCAGGCCAAGGAGACGTGCCGGCTCTTTTCTCATGAGGCCTTTATGGAAAAGCCCGTGTGTTCGTTGTTCCCACTCTCCCAGCTAACCGGCCTTTCCCATTCAGCAGTTCTCCTCCACGGCCACTGCCACCGGGTACGTGTCCACACCGAACAGCGTGTTTGCGAGAGCCCCGTTCACTTGAGCACACGGAGACCTGGGTCACGTTGACGCTTTGTTTTGGCTTCGAGAAGGGCTGCCGTGGCTGGCGATGAGCCAAGAGGCGTGAGGCGAGGTCCCCGTGCGCCCTGAGAGGACACAGGGGAAGTGAGTGACCAGGCAGGGGCCTCCCCAGCCCTGCTGGTCCCGGACCTCACACGTCCAGCCTCCAGGCCTGCGAGCAGCTCAATTCTGCTGTGACAGCCTCCCAGGAGCTCCTGAGACAGCGGCCTAGGGACGGGGACCATCCAGGGGAGAAGTTTCGTGCTATTGTGAGACCCTCAGAGCTGCCACAAGTTCCTGTTTACAAACTAAAGAAGGGGGAAAGCTAGGCACCTTACAGGTCATTTACAGATGTTTAATCAGGTAATGAAACAAACAGAAAATTACGAAAATGTCCACTCTTCTTATACCCCATAAAAACTCAAAAACCTGATAGGAAAGCCTCCAAATTTTACACTTAAAATGATTCATATCAGGGCGCCTGGGTGGCTCAGTGGGTTAAACCTCTGCCTTTGGCTTGAGTCATGATCTCAGGGTCCTGGGACGGAGCCCTGCATCGGGCTCCCTGCTCAGCAGGAAGCCTGCTTCTCCCTCCCCCACTCCTGCTTGTGTTCCCTCTCTTGCTGTCAAATAAATAAAATCTTTAAAAAATAAAATAAAATAGAATGATCAATACCATCACGGGGAAAACCATCTAGGGCTTTTACTAAAGGTGGGGACTATGGTCTGGCTCCCTTTAAACGTTGGATCAGTAGACTTTAGTGGTCAGGGCAGGAGAGGAGTGGAGAGACTGAGCTCCCGCGACCCCGCACGGCCCTCGCCCGCCGCGGTAGCGTCTCCCATCTCACGGAAGCGCGGAGGGCTCACCCCTCCGCGAGAATGTTGATGCGTCACGGTAAACCAGGTCCCGGCTTCCCGCAGCCTTCACCCTCGAGCCCGACTCTCTGCAGACGCGACACACGTCTCCTGGTCTGCTTCCTGCGTGTTAGGTGGGAAGCCAATGGGGCCTTCCAGAGACTTGACTGTGGGGCTGATCGTCCTCGTTACACTTTCTCTTCTGAAAACATGACCCTGAAGGAGATGTTTCCACAACTGGCCACGGCTCTGCACTGCGGGCTCACGGCCACAGCCGCGGCATCTTACCCGCTTCAGGCGTGCCACGGACTTGGGGACGAGTCGCTCTGGGCGGTTTTTCCCTTGGAGGGAGAGCCTGGGCTCAAACCAGAATCTTCGAGGCTCTGGCTTGGTTTCACGGGAGCGTTTCAGTCTTCCTGGCTGTGATCTCTCCCGTGTGAACACACGCGCCCGTCCGCTCTCACGCTGGCTCGCTTGTCTGTGTCTCCACGCCGCGGCCGTCCTCCTGCAGACCAAGCTCTCAGTCCCCTCTCTTCTCAGAAGGCACGAGCTTTGTTCGCACAAACCCAGGCCGGGCCGGGCTGGCGTGTGGCACACGGAGCTCGGGTCCGTGCGCTGCTCACACCTGCCTCACCTGGCATCCCACGGCCTGTGGTCTGGGGTGGTCCCAGGACGGGAAAGGGAGAGGGGCAGGAGCAGAGGGAAGAAACCAGAAAGTAGGGAATCTCCCTCTCATCTGAGTGAACCAACAGCCCCGCTACCCCTGGAAATTTAATTTTAGATCTTAAGACTTGGTGTTTTATACTAGTATAAATTTAATACCAAAATTATAACATGCGTAAATTTTTCCAAATGGAATTTCCTATGTTGTTCTTGACATTACTTCCCCCTGAAAATCACAGGCCACTCACCGTGCGTAGGTGAACATTATTCCGGAGCCAAACCTTTTTGCCAGGGTATCCGAGGCTGACACAGGAAACGTGTTTAGACACAGAACGACTGTTTTACCCCTAATCGTCCCAGGTATCGGAATGTTGGGAAACGGCCCCTCTCCCGGGGGCAGGCGCTTTCGTGCTCAGAGGGTCATGGGGTGTGATGCAGCTCAGACGCGGGAGGCTGGGGTCTGGTCCAGGGTTACCCCCAGGGGCATCTCCCAGAGCACGGCCACCATGTGCTAGGTGTTGCGCGGGGACCTCTGACCCGCCAGCACACGGGTGAGGGGACAGGCTCGGCCACGGTCCCCCTGCCCCTCAACCTGGCCCTGCAAGGCCGGCATGTTTCTCTGGGGAGGAGGAGATGCGATGGAGACCGCTTTGCAGGCGAGCCCTCCGGAGCTTGCGGCGCAGTCGCCCCGGACTCGAGCTGCTCACCTCTGACCCGTGCCCGGCCCGCACCTGAGACGAGTACGCACACGTTGATGAGCAGCACACACGCGTGCCTGCTGTGCTGCCCGCTCCGACTGGCGTGCCCGTCCCCAGCGGCACACAGCAGACTCGGCCCCTCCCCTCAGGGACGCATTTCTACCAAACTTTCCCCCTAGGATTGTCAACTTCACAACCAGCGTCGCGCATGCAGAGAATCCAAACAAAGGCATAGGACATGTTGCGGAATGAAAGTGACCTTCACGAGGGCACAGAACTGGGGGCGGGACGCCGTGCTGCAAAGTACACGGCGCGTGAATGATGTTTTCGTAAAGTGGCTACTTGGAATTTACTTGAATTTATTTGAATTTAGTAAGGGCACCGGTGTGAAATAACTAAATATACGAAGGTCGGTTGTGCTTCCTCAGACCACAGCAAATAATGCGGGAAGTAGGAGAAGCTTAAAGTGACATCATCTCCACAGCATCCGAGAAAAATACCCGGAATAAATCCTACAAAAGGTTCTGGAAACCCTAAAACATTTAAGGTTAAGGAAGACTTGGGCGCCTGGGTGGCTCAGCGGGTTAAACCTCTGCCTTTGGCTCAGGTCATGGTCTCAGGGTCCTGGGATCGAGTCCCGCATCGGGCTCTCTGCTCAGCGGGGAGCCTGCTTCCTCCTCTCTCCCTGCCTGCCTCTCTGCCTACTTGTGATCTCTGTCTGTCAAATAAATAAATAAATAAAACCTTAAAAAAAAAAAGGTTAAGGAAGACCTAAACAAAGAAAGGGAAATGACAAATTTGTGGGTTAAAAGACAAATGTTATAAAGTCGTAAATTAGTCTGTAGAGACAATGTGATCCCAGCGAAGACCCCAGTGTGGGAATGGGGCTGGGGAGGGACATTGTGCAGCTGATCCTAAAGGTCACACAGAAGTTCCAGGGCATGAGAAGAGCCGAGACGACTGCGGGAAGACTGCAGCGAGGGTCCACACCGGCGGGCACTCAGAACTCAGACAACACAGTGCTGTCGTGTCCAGATCGGTGACAAAGAAACCAAAGAAGCAGAACGAAGGGTCCGGACGCAGACGCGTGTCCGTGAGGCTTCGTAATAAACAAAAGAAAAGGAAAAAATCTCTTCAGTAAGTAACTCCAGGATAACGGCAAACCCACGTAGGAAAAGGAAAGCTGAGCTGTGGTTTACGCACAAAAGTCGCTTCCCAGTCAGTCCATGGCTGTGCACGTGAACGCTCAGACGCCAGAGCTTCTAGAAGGAAACACGAGAGGATGTCTCCGGTGCTGAGCCCTGGAATCCCCACCCTTGGAGGGTTTCGTTCATGGGTGGGAGGACTCAGAGCCGAAACCCCGAGCAGACAGAACAGAGAATACAGACCTAGTCTGGGGGCGTGTGTGCCCAAGGACCGAGTTACGGCGTCGGCGAGCAGAGCCGACCGGCCGCAACCCCAGGGGACCGACGACGGCTGGGGTAGCCAGATAACGGACTAGGGCGCGGCCCTTAGACACGCCGTCCCCATATTGGGCTGCGGAAGAAACCCCCCCGGACGGTGTCGGGTGTATGCGGGAGGGGTGGAGAGAATGAGCCCGACGCGGCACCACGCCCTCTGAGGACATGGGGAAGGCAGGGCACCACCCGCGGCAGCACGACGCCCGCAGAGGGAACCGAAGTAGGAGATCCGCAGGGACGATGTGGGGCGGCGGAGGTGAAGGCATCCGGGCTCTGCTCAAGCCAGCACCCACCCCCTCCACATCCAGGGCCGGCCGACGGCAGAGGCTTTGGGGCTGTCCTGGTGTCTACAAACTGGCCAGCAGGAGGCTCAGCCACTGGCGGTCCGTCGGGAGGAGCGCGGATTTGGAGTCAGAGAAGAAAGTTGGGGTCTTCCCGGAGGAAGGGGGCTCCTTGCGGTCAGTCATTCCCTCAGCTGGTCCAGCCCAGGACCTCTGGCCACAGTCCGTGCCCTGCACCGTGCCAGCTGCTGCAGGAGGCAGATGAGGGGACAGGAGCTCCTGTCTGGGGACCCACCTCCCCCGGCGGGGCCTCTGGTTTGAGTCCCGTATCCCTCGGGCTCAGCTCTTTCTCCCCGCCCCGCCCCGATCTCAGACGACCTGGCCCTGGGCCTGGTGAGGCAGTCCGTCTCTGCATGTAAAAGAGAGTAACATGGGGCAACTGAGTCCCCGCCGAGGCGCGCACCGGCTCATGGTGACTGACGGCCACGTCCAGACTCGTCCTGGGGCACTGTCAGACATGAGGTGCACCGCGTCAGCCTCCCCGGAAGCTTGGACCAGGAGCGGGGCCAGCCTCTCCCTCCTTTCTGCTGTGCAGCTATGGGCAAGTTACTTGACCTTGCTGGGCATTTAAAGTCCTCATCTGCAAACTGGGAGTCACAGTGAGCCCAGGAACCTCCTCACGCAGGGCCTGCTCAGCACCCCGCACCTGGTCTGCAGTCACTCGGACCCAAGTCCATGCGCTCTGACTCGTGAACTTGGGGCCCAGCAGCCAGGACCTCAAGACTCTGAGACACAGACCTCCCAGGTCACCAGCACGTCCCGGAGTCGGGCCCTGCATTCCACAGGTCTCTGCGTGTACGATGTACGTGTGTGCCCGTGTGTGTGTGCCCGTGTGTGTGGTGTGCACGTACGTGTGGTGTGTGGCTGTGTGTGCGTCGCTCTGGAGACATTCCAGCTGTCGGGAGTGACCGACCTCGGGGGCCCTGCTGCCGTGGGGGAGAGAAGGAGACAGGCTGGCTTCCCCAGGCTCTCTGCTGCTGCTGCGTGAGGCCCGTTGGCCTGGGGAAGACGCCGGAGCCCCCATCCCTGCTCATTCGTACATCACCCACACGAGAGCTTGAATTCACAGACGAGTGTGCACGGGGCACAGCCTGTGACCGCACACATGCTCCACACACTCAGGTCGGTGTGCGTACACATGTCCGTAATATGTGCGTTCACACGTTTACACCTGGATTCCGGCGACCCTGGACCTGGCTGGCCTGGGACCACCCCAGTTTTAGCCTGAAAATCTGTCCGGGGGTGGGGGCCAAGGGGTCGCGGCTCCGGACAGGCGGGGGCAGGGGGTGGCCCTGATCTGGACCAAGGTGGCTTTTCCAGGACACACGCCACGGCCTGCCCGCTTCCCCGTGCACCCACACGTTTCAGAGAGGTTAGGGGCTGTTGTTACGTTGTAAGGGACTGACCACTTCGACCGGCCGGTTTCTGCCCCAGCAAAACCCAGGAGAGTCCGTGGGAGGCCAGGGAGTGAAGGGCCGGGACTGGGTCACCCATAGCTTGGTGACCCCCGACCCCGCCAGGACAGGGCCTTGAGGAGCTCTGGCTTCTGAGCACCCGCACGGGGTGTGTGGTCACGGCGCCCACGCTGGGCGGGAAGCCTGTCTGCAGGGGCTGGGAGCGGCCTGGCTCGCTCCCTGGGCCCAGGACAGTTTCGGCTGCCCCTGCCGCTCCCATGTCTCTGACCAGGCTTTCTTCGGGGACGGCCTTGCTCTGGGCAGGGGCTCCCCACTCCCACCTCCCCTGCATCCAGCCTCAATGGCTTCACCTGGACATGTTCCCTGCTGGGGCCGAGGCCCTGACATTGTTGCGACTTGGGCCGTGAGGCCTGGAGGCAGACGCCAGGGCACAAAGGTGAGGGGGAAACAGCATGCAGGGGGGCAGAAGGAGACTCGAGGGAGGGCCTGGTCTGCCCCCGCTTCCCCAGGACTTCTGGCCACATGGGCCGCCGTTCAGAAGATAAGCCCCAAGGCTCCTCAGGACGTGGCTGATGCAGAGCTCCAGCCCCCCCACCCCCAGATGCCGCCGTCTGGTGAGGCCCATTTCCCAGCTCTGAGGACACAGGGACTCCTGCAGCCAGGAGCCGTTGTGTGGGGCAGTGACTCACTCCGGGGCATCTCGGGGAAGCTGAGTCCTGCTGAAGCCAGAAGAGACCAAGGAGACCCAGGCCCACATCCCCGGGGAGAGGGACCCCGCAGCCCCAACCTCCAGCGAGGTCTCACCCATCACACTTCCCAGGACATGGGCCAAAGACACCAGGTGACACAGTTTTGCCCGGTAGCTTCCCACGGAGCAGAGTCTGAGCCACGGCGGAGATTACTAGAAGCAGGAGATCCAGGAGCACAGCGGCTGGAGGGAGCTGGTGACGCGGGGACAATGGGGTGAGACCCCATGGCTGGTGCCGGCTCACGACATCACAGGGGGCACACACCCTGAGCTTCTGCTGGAGGCAGGAGTCTGGATGCCCGCGGTGCCCGGGACTAGACGGGTGGGACGGCAGCCTCGGGCGGCTCTGCCCGGCCTTGAACGCTTCCTGGGGAGGCTGTGCACTCGGTGCACACCGGGGCCTCCAGAGCCTCGAGCATCTGAGGCCTGCAGACCCCGGGCTTCCCTGACTCCCTGAGCACCCCCGGCCACAGAGCCTGGATCGCCCTGGGGTCCCTGCAGGATGGCCCCTGCCCCTCCCCCGGCCCTGGAGCTGGAGGCGAGGCCCCTGCTTCGGGGGTGTGCCCAGCCTGTGTGCCCTGCCCCCACAGGAGCCCTGGGGCTCATGCTGGGCCCAAAGTTTCTGGGGAAAGCAGGGTCCAGAAGCAGCATGACCCACCCTTCCTGTGGGGGCGGGAGGGCTTATCTGCCCCTCCCAGGACCACTTCCTTCCTCCCACACTGCTGACCCCACGGCCCAGGCTTGGAAAATCTGAGCCGTGAACCGCCGCAGACCTCCTCTTTCCATACGTCGGGAGGCTCACACCCTGACCCTCCTCACTAGCATCTGGGACCCATTTCCTGCTGGGTCCGCGCCGTGCGCCCTGGGCCCCGGCCAGCTGGCCCGTCCAGACCCTCGGCCAGCCCCTTACCCATCAGCACGCACGGAAGCCACCCAGGCCAGCTCCTGCCTTCTCTGCAAGCGGCCTCCCTCGTGCTGGGGCCTCACAGGGCCTGAGACCCTGGGGGGGTGGGGGGGAAGGAGAGGGGCCTTTTAGAAGAGATGCAGAAACCTGTGCCGCTGGGGGGTTGCTCATGGGGAAGAGGCCTGGCCGACCCTCCTGGCTGCCCGACGAGATGGCCGTCCTGATCCAGCATGCTGGACCCATCTCCTGGTGGCACTCTCTGTCCCACTCAGGGCCCATGCACAGCTCGGCCACCCCCACCGGGCCCTCAGCAGCCTCCCTCGCTCTCAGCCCCACCGCCCTGTCCTGCGTGCCAGGTGTCCCCTGGGCCGGCCCATACACAGGGTTTGCCCAGTGACTCCAGCGTGGGGTGGGGGCTGGGCTGCATCGCCCCGACCTCGGCAGCCCGTGCTGGTGACCCCCAGGAGGGCCAGGGGTGTGGTGGGGGCAGTGAAGGGGAGGCTCCTCCCACCTCCGTGCCCTGTCTCCACCACGGGCCTGGCTTCGTCCCCTGTGTCCTTCGTACGTAGTCATGTCGTGCACATGCCCCAACACACACACAGTCATACACACACAAAACTCTGAATAAAAGACAAATTGAGAAGGAAAGAAGGGTTGTGGACATGGCGTTGTGAACGAGTTTGTGCCAGTAAATTCAGCAGCTGTGGAGGCGCGAATCCTGAAGGACATGACCCACCAGCTCTGGCAGCCGTGACATCGGAAATCGACAGCCCCGTGTCTCCGTGAAGGTTGAATTTATTGTCCAAACGTTCTGCGGAGAAAACAGCATGGCCACATGTTTCCCTGGTGAGTCTTATCAAAGATTTAGAGAAGAAATATTACTGATCTGACAAAGTCATTCAGAGATTAGGAGCAGGAGTGCTGTCCAGCTCTGTTTATGAGGCTGACGTCACCCCAGAGCGCGTCTGGCAATAAGATAAGGAACCAAGAGATTAACATCCCACACGGCAGACGCACTGAGCTCTAGGAGAAGGCCCGCCTGCAGGACGGGAGAGGGTTGAGTCAGGCCGTGGGGCAGGCACCGGGCTGCTGGAGAACACAGGTTTGCCTCCTGCTTGAAAGCCAGTGTGTCACCACCTTCAGGATGGTGCCGATGGTCACCTCAGTAATGAGACGCCCACAGTCCAGCGGGACAGAAGGGCCAGGTGCCGGGAGGATTCCACGTCCTGCGTGGGCTCCTGCTCGGGCTCTGGGGGGAGCATCGTGGGGCTGACCACGGAACGGACTGCCGACATCCACGCTCCGGCACACGCACGCTGACATGTTGACGGGTGGGGGACATGATGGCCACACCCACGTCACTGGCCCAGGGGCGGCGGGAAGGCCACGGGACAGAATGTAGAAAATTAACACGTCAGAGGCAGAAAGTTCCCTCTCCATTCTTGCAACTTTACTTTTCTCCAGGTTTGACATTGTTTCAAAATGAAACACTAAAACGAGAGTATGAGGACCACTAGGTCGGGAACAGAGTCACTGTTTCTTGCCAAGGGAAGTGACTGGATGTTCAAAGCCACAGCGCACGGGGCTCCGGTGGATCTGCGGTAGGACACGCTGAGGTTGCACGTTTCCCGGCTGACCTTGACTCCCCGGGGTTGCAACAGAGAAAGAATGTTCAGTTCAGTGGTATTTCCTGATGAACATGGGCCCTGCTCCGGACCCCGTCCCTTTCGGGCTGGGACAGGAAGAGCGCCAGCTCGCGGGACACCTGTGGCAGGTACCGTGGGTGGCGTGGGCATGTTGCGACCCGCAGATGAGCTCTGTACCTTGGGGCGGCCGCGGGCCGGGGGGTCGAGAGTCCTGCTCATCTCCTTTCGGACCCGGGAGGAGCGGTCACGATCCCCGGGTCCTGTGGTCATGTCTGACCCATCCTACAAGCGACAGCGCTGGTGTAACCGAGGCCCGCGGCGTAAACCGCTGACAGATGGTTCCAGCTGCATGGTGGGGTGGGTCACGCCGCCTCTCGGTCCTGCGGCCCCTTGCCTGAGCCCCTGCCCCTGGGAGGGAGGACTCCCTGTGCATGCAGGACACGCGTGGGCAGCCGCGGCCTGGCCTAGGACGTCAGGACGGGCTGGGTACCCAGGCCGGTGTCATCTTTCCTTGGGGCTGCTGACAACACAGACGCTCAGCCCCGGCTCTCCCAGCTCCGTGCGGCGGCTCCTGCCCCAGGATCTGACCAGCGCTCATAGTGTCTGTCTCAGGCTCTTGGGACCAGGACCACGTGCGTCTCTCCTCTGAGTAAGGCAAGGACCCAGATCCACGGCCAGTCTGGGGACCGAGACGGGGCCTCAGGGCGGAGCCGGGATCCGCTGGCCCCCGTTCCCCTGTTCTTCCGAGCACAGACCGTACCACTGGCCACGGGGTACAGACCTGAACCAGAGCCTCCCTGGGCAACTGGGGACACGCTCATCACTAATCATCACTTTATACCAGTGTGGAAGCCCCTCTGAGCCCCAGTTAGCCCCCTCCACGAGCCGCTTCCGGGGTCCACCCACCCGCACCACGGCCACGCCACGCCAGGCACCGTTACCCTCCCCGTGGACAGAGGGGGAGGCAGGCGCAGGGGGACGCCTAACTGGGAGGCCCCGAGCCCAGACTGGAGCACTAATCCCCCGACCGCCGGGAAGGCTCCAGGAGGGATCCATGCAGGAGAGCCTGCCTGGGCTTCCGTCGGGGACCCGGGACGGCTGGGGAACGAGGAGCTCACGGCAGAGGGAGGGGCAGCGTGTCCTGCAGCAGGGTCTGCACGTGCAAGGGGCCCTGGGGACGGGGGGCCACCTGGATTGCCCTCCAGCGGCGACGGGGTCCTTTCAAGAGGGCAGGGGGAGGCCGTGGGACAGCAGAAAGGAGAGGGGGTGATGTGGCCTAGAGTCACACGGCACCACGCCCCCGAAGCTGCAAAGGCAGAAGCGGAGCCCGGTCCAGATCCCCTGGAGGAGCCGCCTGCCCACACCGGGCCGCCCGCAAGGCTGCCTTTGGGCTTCCAGCCTCCAGTCCTGTCACAGCTGCCTGGTCAGGCGGCCATGGGACACTGATACAAACATGGAAAGCAAACCCGCCGGGGGGTTGAGAGGTCACGAAGGGAACGCGTCTCCTGTGTCATTAACCCCAGGCACGCCATGACCATGGCCGCGGAGCCGTCAGGGTCCATCAGACAGCAGGGAGGAGGTCAGGGTCCATCAGACAGCAGGGAGGAGGTCAGGGTCCATCAGACAGCAGGGAGGAGGCCCCGAGTCCCAGAGCCTCAGGGGACCATCGGGGGGACCCGCGCAGGGCCAGGGCCGGGGGCTCGCCCCACGGGGTTGAAACGGGGAAGTAGAGGGAGTGTCCGCAGGCAGACGGGCATGGGACCCCAGCAGGCTGCACCGGGCAGGCCGAGGGCACTGGGCAGCCACTGGCCGTGCTCAGGGACGGCCCAATGAGGCGTGAGCGCGGGAGGGAGGAGGCGGGGCTCTGCTCGGCAGGAATCCGCTCTGTTCCCACCGTGGGTGCCCCGGCAACCCCCGTAGTGTCTCAGGAGGCTGCAGGAGCGTCGAGCTCCCAGGCCGACTCTCCACGAGGTGCTGCGTGCGATGCAAACGGTGGTCCCCAAGGCCAGGACACACCCTCGCCTCTCACTGCATGGGGTCAAGGCTTTGGGGATGGAGGACGGACTCAGAAGGGGGCTCCTCCGTGTGGGGGTGAGAACTGCGGTGTCAGCTCTGGGTCCGGAGGCTGTCGGGACCAGCGGCCCACTGGGTGCACCTGCTGCTGGAGCCAGAAGACGGGGCCGCGCCGGGCGCCGGAGGGACACTGTCCTCTGGGGAAGCGACCAAACACGGAGCCACTTCCGAGTGAAGCTGCAGACATTTCCTGGTTAACATCTCTTTGAACTTATTTTTCCTTAAAAACACTGACCTGATTCTGGGTGAAAGGCGGTCAGGACCTGCCACCCCAGAAGATGTCACTGTTACTTTGAGCTGAAGGCAATAAGAAATAGCAAATACAGGAGGGCTCTCCGCTCCCCCTCCTTTCTGCCCAAAAGTAGGGCAGAAATGTCCCTTTGGTAAAGAAAATATGCTGTGTAACGTGTCCTCAGAGAAAACCCTGGGCTTGTGTCTGTGTGATGAACCTTGCTGAACATCTCAGGCACCACACACGTCCCACTCACTTCACAGCCACCCCAGCCAGAGCCCGCTCCCTTTCCTGATCTCTTCTCCACAATCATCCCCCTTTACTAAAAGGCAAGACCCCCCCTCTTCAGAGTTTTCACCTCTCTGAGCCCCCACCACGTCCATATAGAGCAAATTTTCTCCTGTTAACTGGGCTTTTGTCATTTTAGTTAGCAGGTGTCAGGTACAGAACTTAAGAGGGTGGATGGAAGGTTTTCCCTCCCTGCCCTGCAGGCTGCGGGTGGTTACGGGGAAGCCCTGTACCCACACAGAGTTTATATTACTTTAAATGTCTGGGAAGCCCTCAAAATATTTTCTTTTCCTTTAAAAATCACTGTAGTGCTCCAAGACCAGGGTGCAGGGTAACAAGGAGGGCCAATGACTGCCCACTGTCCCTGTGCATGTCCTGCAAGCTCGTCTTGACCCCAGACCCCACTTCTCAAAGATTAGGGGCCCCTTCGTTACCCAGATCGAATCACGTCCTGTGTTGGGAAGTTCAGTGTGGACTTTTCCGGGAAATGATGCGATCGGGCTGAGCAGTGGGTGAGGCCGTTCCAGCCTCCTCGGCTTGTCCTCCGTTCTGTTCCTCTGGTTTGCGGGAGACTCTCTCACACCTGGGGCCACATGCTGGGGGACAGGTGTTGTTGGGTGTTGTTAACCTCGGTCTGTCACAAGGGCTCCTGTGAGTCTTTCCTCCTATAGGGGAATGTGGGCTGGAAAAGCGGTGGGACTGACCCCGAGCAGCCCTTCCCTGGGGAGCGGGCACCCCTGTGGCTCTGTTCTCAAGGGGCCTGAGTCCCTGCAGAGACCAGCCGTGCCCGACACCCTGTGCCTTTCTAGGTCCTTCGCCTGCTGCTCCTACCAACCTCCCCCTGCTCAGGGCCCTGGGAGCTGCCTGGGGGGTTGCCTAGAAGGGCAAGTACAAATTCCCTCCCTCTTGAAAAGAAGAGACTCCCTACCACTCCGCTCTTTCAGAAGTTCTGGGTCCTTTGCGAGGATATGTGCAAATCTTGCGGATGGCTACATAAGCCTCTGGCCAGCCTCACGGCTCCGGAATGTTCCCCCAGGCCCAGGGCTGGCTCTTTGAACCGCAGTCTGCAGGGAGATGGCACCCCTCTCCTGGCGTCACCCACTCCAGGCACAGCTGGGCTCCTTCGCGTCTGGGTTGAGCTAGCAAGCTGCCGGCCTGGGCGTCTCGTCCAGCTTACCGCTCACGCACCGCAGAGCCATGTTCCTTCCCTTCCACCTTCACGGAGAGCTGTTCCGCATTGGGAAGACATTTGTTCTTCCTTCTGCTTCCCAGTAGAACCCTGGGGGGAGGTGGCCATCGGAGGAGAGAGGGATCGGGCATCCTGCCCTGGGTCCAGGTAGTCACTCACTCCCTTGCCCCTCAAGCCCGGGCTGAGCAGCTCCCGGCTGCTAATCCTGGTTACTGCAAGAGACCTTGTAAATCTCCTCCCTCCTGGATGTGTTTCCCTTGGCCAGGCACCCATCTCTGCCTTGGGGGGATTCGGTCCTGGTGGTCAGGGACACCTCAGCAGATGGGAGGCCACAGACCCTCATGGGTTCCCAGGTCCTGTGGACAGCCATGCTTCTTCCCTCCCAGGCACACACTCTGCAAAGCTGGGCCTCACACTGTCCCCCGCTGCCTGTGTGGCTCACACACCAGGCCCAGGTGGCAGACCACGGGACCCCAGAGACCAGGACTCTACCCTGTGCCTCTCTGGCACTGAGGGCATAGCCTGATCCTGTTTAGTCCGTGTGGCCTCTCCACATGCTGGGGGTGAGCCGTTGAGACTAGGTGTCCCCTCGGTGGGACTGTCCAAGGCAAAACTGGGCACCCGGGCCACGCCTGGATGTCCCCAGGCCCTCCTATCTCAGGGGTCCCCCTCACTTCCCAAGGGCTCAGGGCAGAAGATGGAGGGGGGATCTTTTGCAGCAGAAGGACCACCCCACAGCCTGGCCTTGGGAGCCAAGAGTGGTGTAACTGGCTTCTCACACGTGCTCATACGCATTACACGTGCTCACACGCATACTCACATGCACACACACTCACACCACCCCCCCACACACACATCGGGGTCTGGAATGAGTGACCTGCCAAGGTGTCCACTGGGCCCGATGTCGGGGAGCGGGCCCAGAAGCCCCAGAGGCATTGGCCCGCAGAAGGAGGGCACTAAGCCTGCCCTCGGCCGGAACTGGCAGTGAGAATGGAGGCCCCTGGGGACTCTGCAGATGTCGGGTGGGCTGGGGATTCCCACGGAACCGGGATGTGGGCCTGGAGCCAGACTGGCTGTCCGTCTCCAAGGGCAGGACGATGTGGCCATCTGGGCCCCACACCCAATGTGGGAGGGGCCCGAGCCGCACCATCCCGGCCGGCCACGCACCTCTGATGCCCCTGTTCCCAGGCCCCCTGACTCGCCGGCCAGCATAGCTCTGGGCCTGGAGGGCTGCCAAGTGCAGCTGACCTTCCTGACCCAACCTCTGGCCCTCTGGCCGGGGCCTCCCGCTGTCCCCGGCCCACTGCTTTCCCCGGTGCATGGGCACAGCTTTACTGTCTAGACAAGGACCCAGGGCAGGTGGAGTGAATCTGGCTTTTGCGGTCTGTGTGAACCTTTCTCAACGAGCTGGCAGCGCCACCAAGGTCCCTGTTGACATGTGATCTGCGGGCCCCAGGGAGTCGCCGTAATCAGCAGGGAGGCGGCCGTGACGGGGGCCTCAGCCCTCTCCCCCACCTGCCGTCCCGGGCTCCCGATGGCAGGACGGACGTGCGCCTCCTAGACCGGCCCTCCCCACCTCCGAGCCCACGCCCGACCTTCGGGCCCCAGAAGGAACCCCAAAGTGTGCGGCCCCCCTTCGTCCCAGGCGTCCCCACCCGAGCTGTGCTGCAGGGACACCGGCTTCTTCTGTGGGGTCAGACCCCCGAGCGCCACAAGCCCCTGACCTGTGAAGGGGCTGCCGGGCGAGCGCCGGTCTCCCCGGGTCCTGACTCTCGGGATCCCATGAAAATGCTCCCTGAACCCCATCAGAATGAGAGGGAACAGACCGGTCCATCCGCCTGAGAGAGGCCAGTGAGCCCGCAGGACCCAGGCGTGGAAGGATCCCACTGAGGTCGCCTGGGAGCCCCCACACTGGATCCCATGGGGCTGGTCCTGCCTCGGGCGCCCCTGCGGCCCCGGCCGGGGTGGTCTCTTCTGGTTCCTACTCGGTCTCTGTCAGGTTAGTTCTCTCTCCTGGGCGCTCCCGGGGGTCTCCACTCCGGGGTGAGTGAGGGGCAGGCCCCTTGCTGACACTCAGCCCCTGTCCCCCTGCGTCTCGAAGGTCGGGCTGGGGGCGGGAGGCTGTCCCCGTGTCTTCCCCTCCAGGGCTCTGGCGCTAACGCTGTGTCAGCTCCTCCAGGACTTGGAGCCCAGAGGGGCCGGGACGGCCCACGAAGCCTGGCTGCCTGGAATGGCTTCGAGGAGAGGGGGTGGTTGGGGACACGGGGGCTCGGCTCAGCTCTGGAGACCATGGGGTCTCAGCTCCCGTGGGAAGGGGCCCCAGGAGCAAGCAGCTTACTGGGAAATACTTCTGCGGGCCCAGCGGGAGTCAGGGACGCCTGGGGACAGGCCCGTGGGGCGGGGCTCGGATGGGCCGGCTGCATCTGTCCCCCAGGTGCGGTGACTTCACGGCGTGCTCTGCGGAGGAAGCTCGTCTCCGTGGCTGGGCTGTGGCGTGGGCACAGGCACGTGTGGCCGGTCCCCTCGGGGAGCCCAGGGAATGTGTCTTCGCGGCCGACTCTTCCCCCCACCCCGTCCTTGCGGCTCTTGAAGAACACGACAGGGTCAGGGTCTCCCGCCCGCTCTGCAGATGCCCTTCAGCCCCCGCAGCCCTGGTCCTAACCCCAGGCCAGCAGCCAGCCCCTCTGCACCGCGCTGCCCTCTCAGCCGCCCTGCTTGTCCTCAGCCGGCCCGGCTTCTGTCCCCGTCCTCTCGGGCCCGGCTCCCCTCCCTGGGAACCGCGGCTGTGACACGTGTCACTGCTTGTTAGTGGAACGGCTGACGGGCTGATTTCATGCGGCAGCCCATCCCCTGAGACGCCCAGGAACGGTGTCGTGTCACGAGTCCCGCGGAAGGGGAGCTGGAGGTGGCCGCTGGGACTCGGGCCGGCCTCCAGCTCATTGTTCGCGCCTCAGCGCCCACTTCCTCTGCTTCTGAACGAGCTCGGGTTGTTGGGGCCTGTTTACCCCATCCGCGCTGCAGCGGCCGTATGAGTCACGTTCCGGCCCCTGCCGTCTGGACACGTCTGCCAGAGACCACGGCCTCCCCCGCCGAGGCCGAGACCCTCCCTCTACTCGGAACACGCAGACGAGACACATCCACAGGGCGGGGAGCTGCGATCCAGCAGAATCCGCGAGTGACTCACCAGCACTGAGTCAGCCCGCTGTGACGCATGCCAGCTCTGTCCCCGAGCGGCCGCTCCGCGCTGGGCACCTGCGGGATGATGCTGGCCGCCCCGGCTCCCTGCGGCTCCCAGCCCCGTGGGAAGAAGCTGGTGGTGGTCATGGCGTCTGGCGGAGGCCAGGGCTGGCTCGGTGGGGTGACCCAGCACAGGTGTGCAGGGTGGTCCCTCCCAGGTGTGGCCCCCGCCCGCGACCCTGCGAGGGGGCCTCCCTATCCCGTTCTTTGTGTCCCTCGGCCCTCCTCTATGATGTGGCCGTGCTGTCCCGCAGACGTGGTTGGCTCATGGGCAACATCCACGGCGTGGATGTCCCATGGCTGAGCCACTACCATGTCCGATTTAGGGCGCTTGGGTCATCCCGCTGTGAGTCACCCCGGGTCTTGGGGGAACGTGAGTGCTGCGTCTCGGGGCCACACCAGGGAGTGCAGACGCCGGCTAACAAGCATGAAACGCTTGAACTGAGCGAGCAGTGACCAGTGTTTCCCAGCGCGCTGTCGCCATCCATGGGCCCGCCCGGCGGGGTGAGGGCTCCGGGTTCGCCGACACTGGGACTCGTCAGCTGTCTGGATTCAGCGCCTGGTCGGACGGACCTCAGAGTTTCATCTGCATTTCCCTGACGTGACGCCATGGAGGCCACCCGGCCGTGAAGGGACTGAGTCCGTGGGCGCGCGGCTTGTGGGCCGTGGACCTGACTCTCCTTGATTCGTGGGAGCGACTTCCAGGTTCGCCACCCACGTCCCCTCCCGCTCCGTGGTACGGTCTCTCTCGCTCCCCTCGTCCACACAGACCTTCTGGTCTAGTTTGTCCCCGTGATCACGAAGCGACACCACTCCCGAGGCCACATTCTGAAATCTCTGTCCCCTTACCTTCCCCTCCGAGCAGCTTCCCCCACCCCCCGGTGCTTTCCTAGGGTGGGAGGGGTCGAGGTTCTCTTCGCCGGTGACAGCCCCTGCTCAGTGAGGCTGACGGGACCCCACACCCCCGCGGGCGCCCTCCCCCCGTGGCCGCACCCGCGCCCCCACTACCACGGCGAGCGCGCGCTGTGTCTCTCCGAGATGCGCCCGTACGCGAACCGCGGCAGACCTTTGTCTCTTTTCAAGCCGACTCCTGTGGCTTTAAGCCCCTGGCCTTGGGGTCCCTCCTCCCGCAGCAGCAGAAACTCACTCCTCCCACCCCCAGGTTTCTGCTCCGAGGGTGAACCCCGCACACACGGTAAACCAGCAGACGCTCTCCTGGCTGTCTGCGGTCCCCGCCCCCTGCCCGCGGCACACCCCGATCCGCCCCGTCCGCCTCCGCTTCTGGGTCTTGGGGCGGCTCCGTCCTCGTGGGGTCGGCTCCCCTGGGGATGACCTGCGTTTGTTGGGGACAGGGTCCCTCTGCCGTGGTCGTCTGAAGACACCTCGCTTTCGCCTTCATTTTTACAGGATGATTTGCTGCTCCAAGGTACTGGGGCAACAATGTAAGTAACAATATTATTGACTCAGAGAGTGAAATAAATGCCCATGAGTCCATTGGATTCAAATAGCCATGGAAAATATAAATAAAGGGAGAAAGGGGCCACTGTTGCCTTCAGGATATTCCCGTCGATCAATGCAGAAGGAACGGGGGACACGGGAAGTCACGGTCCACGACGAGGATGGCCGCAGCCGAGACCCGCTGACGAAACATCGGGGGACAAGCAGGACGCTTGTGTGGCTCAAAGTAGCACGTGTCCCGGTGGTGTGAGCGAGCTCTGTGGGCACTGATCCGCGGACGCCGCTCTCTCCGGTGTGTGGACGGGACTGAGTCTCCGTGTGGGGAAACCACACCCCCTCACCCGGGCACCCAGGCTAACACCGGTCGCCCGGCTTGTGGACACCCTGTACCCCGGCAGGATGTGCTGGTGAGGGCGCTGCCCAGGAGCCGGAAGCCCACTGTGATCGGGCACAGACATCCAGCAAGCCCGTGCAGGGCCATCCCACAGAACACCTGGCTGGTACTCTTCAGGCATCGAGGTCATGAGAGGGGAGACACAGAGACACTGCTCCCCACGGGAGAGGCCTGGGGCCCGACCGCCATGCGGCACGTGGTCCTGGGTCAGGGAGAGGACGTGAGCCAAACGCCCGTGGGATCCCACCCGTCTGCTGTGAGGTTCCCAGTGTGTGCCTGTGCTCGCTTCTTAGCTGTGACCGTCGTCCCTGCTGACTCTCGAGGCACCCGGAGCGTATTCTTACAACGGAGTCCTGAGTTATCCCGGAAAGTCCGACCCTGACGACCCCTGGGTGAAACTCGTTTCTCCTTGGCAATGTGAGGACTGTTTCCATTGCCTTCTGTCTTGCATCATGTGCTTAGGAAAATTAGCTGAAAGTCTTGCTTTTCCTTTGAAAGAAGGAACATTTTCTCCAGCTTTGGAGGTTTTTCTCTTCATGTTTAGCTTTCAGGTCTGGCTCTGACGTGTGTGGGTGTGATTTCTTCATATCTGCCTTGATCTTGTCTGCTCTGGGACGTGCAGGGCTCAGCTGGCTGGGGGCTCAGCCCACGGCACAGGCTCCCCTCCTCCATCAGACTAGCCCAGGGAGGTCTAATGGTGGCAGAAGCACCGGACAGACACATCCAGCCTCCGCTGGCACCACTTTGCTGACAACTACTGGCCAGAGAGTCACGTGGCCCAGCCAGCCCCATGCGAGGGACCCCAAGCCACACAGTGGAGGTGGGGGTCCAGAGCTCATGGACGCCATCCCGTCCATCCATGTGCCTGCTTCTCACTGAGAGCGATGCCGGTCCCCTGCGGCCTATCGCAGACCTGAGGAGTCAGGGAACACACAAGCGCCAACTGTCCATTTTAGCTAGTTGGGGGCAGGGGCTGCCCTGGGCCCTTCCCCTTACAGCCCCCGGGGGGCAAGTGTTACCAGATGCCCCATTACACAGAGGAGTCAGACCACTTGGATACCCCCACCCCAGGCCGGCCCCCTCAGCCGCCACACCCTTCTACCAGCTCGGCAGATGTGAGCCCCTGCCCCACAGGCCCCATGTGGGTCACACCCAAGCTGGCCAACCGAGAAGGGGCTCCCCCTTCACCCAAGTTCAGGGGCAACATTCCCTTCACTTCCGCTTCCGCTGTCCCTTCTCAAACTCAGGCACTGACGGTAACGTGGGACCTGCACCCCCCCGGGAAGCAGCCCCCTCACTGGCCATGACCTGTGGGCCTGCAGGGCGGGGTCAGCAGGACCTGAGAAGAGACGAGGCTCCCTCCGACACCCTGCCCCCCAGTTCTGTGTTCACTGTCTCCACCCGGCCTGGGCCAGGCCTGGGGCATAGACCTTGGGGCTGGGTTTGGGTGAGGAACCCCCCAAGGGAGTCCTTCCTGTTGGACGAGGAACTCGGGGTTGGTGCTCCTGGGCCACTGGGGAGTGCATGATGAGCCTCCAGGGGCCGGAGTCAGAGAAGCCGGCAGGTTCGGGGTGCCACGGCCAGGTGCTCCCAGCCCAGGGCCTGGCTCCCGCGGGATGAGGGCCCTGTGGACTGTGACCGCACTGCTCCAGGCTCCTGGGTCTCCTGCAGGCAATCCAGCCCAGGGTGGGGGCACAGGGCCTTGGGGTGCAGTGTGGGAAGGGGGGCACGACTCGGCAGCTTTGGAGGAATTGGAAGAAACCCAGCGGGGTCATGCTGTCCCGGGGCAGGTTCCCCAGCCCCAGCCAGGGACGGGGGGAGGGGGACTGCCAGCACCACCCCAGCCGGAGGGACCCCTGGGAGTGGATGCCATCCAGAGAGGCCAGCACACCCCACATCAGGAGCTTTGCTGGAGCAAAACAGAACAGTGACCCTGACTCGGGGCCTCGGTCCTCCGGCGAGTGCAGCCCACTCCTGCCCTCAGGGGCACGGGGCGCCCGGCTCCCACCCGACTACAGGGCTGAAGGCGCACGGGGCTGTGCAGGCGTCTCCGCTGCTGCGTCTCCTCCCAGGAGGAGAGAACGGGCGGTGGCCGCCCTGCGTGGAGCGTGTGTGAGTGTGCAAAATCCCCGTGCGGACCGTGGCGCATCTGGGGGCTGCATTCTTCTTTTCCACCGCACAACCTGACTCCACACAACCCCAGATCTCATGACAACGGCGCAGCAAGCTGGGAAAGCAGAAGATGGGGTTGGAGCGTGTGTGTGTGTGCGCGTGTGCGAGAGTGTGCTCTAGTGTGTGCATGCAGGTTCGCGAGTGTGCGTGTGCTCTTGCAGACGTGCGTGACTGTGTGCTCACATGGGAGTGCTGTGCACACTTGTGTGCATCTGTATGAGAGAATGTGCCCTTGTGCAATGCGTGAGAGAGTGTGCGCATGTGTGCACACTTGTGTGAGTGTGTGGGCAGGAGGCTGTGTGGCTGCCACTGGCCCTCGGCAGAGGTGACCCGTCGGTGGGGGTGGAGCCTAGAGGCCCGGAGCCCCGGCTCTGGGGGGACCAAGGGGAAGGGCGCCGGGACAGGGGCTCACGAGCTGGTCTCACACGTTTGGAGACAGAGCGGTGATGTCGGGTGCCGGGGGAGTGTGTCCAGCTTCCGTCCTCCGGGGGGAAGAGCAGATGGAGGGGACCCCCGTCCCGGCTGCAGAGAAAGCTCGCACTCGGAAGTAAGAACTGGAAACTCGCTCCGGTTCTGATGGGCCCGTGCGGAGGGAGGAAAAAGCCTGAGATTTGTGACTTCCCTGGAAAATCCCACCTCAGGACCTCCTCTGGGGGCAGGAAGAAAGGGGGGCCTTTTCCTCCCTCCGTCAGTCACGACTACTTGGTTTGTTACCATATTGTCTTCCCCTACTTGTCGAGGGAAAACAAACACTAAAACATTTGCTTTGTGACAACAGAAAAGCCCCATTCCAGGAAATACTCCAAGAAGGGACTTTGAAGGCGAGTCCCCGGCGGCCTGGGGCCGGAGGACGCCTGCCAACCCCAGACTCTCCTTAAAGACCCACAGGGAAGCAGCCGTCTTCACCGGCGAACACACACGTCAGCCCCAAAGCCGGACACAGAGTCCCACAAACCACGCGGGGAATCCCAAGCCAGTTTGCGGTCACCAGGCCCTCAGGTCCCAGGGCGCCTGGTCCAGGGTCCCCATGCTTCACCAGGCCCCTCTCTGCACTGCGGTGGGGCTGTGTCTGGGGCCCAGCAGCGCCCACAAGGGCAGCTCACGGAGAGGGCCCGACCCCCGACTCCTCCAGGACTGGCTGGGGCCCTCCCGCCTGGCCCCACTGTGTGCGCCCACCACAGCGCCCCTCGGAATTGCCCGGAGCCGCAAAGCCCTCACGGCTAGGACCCCACGACCTCTGTGTGCGGGGAGGCGCCCGGGCCGTCCGTCTGCCGGTCCTGCGGGTCGCCTGCAGCGGGTGCTGGGGAGACTAGTTTGCGGCGTTGACGTGGCCTCCTGCCCCCCGAGACCCGCCCCCACAGCTGTGGTCCCCGCACCCGCAACACCACCGTCCAGCCCCTCGGACCCCACACCCACGCCGAACCCTTGCCTCTGACCCTGAGCCCCAGGTCAGTGCAGCCCACCCAGCAGACCCGGAGGTCTGCCGGGTCCTGCCTGGTCGCCAGCACGTCCCTCCCCTCACGCCCGACAGCTTCGCAGCCGGGGACTCCTCGTTCCTCTTCTGCTCTTTCTCTGTTTCTCCTTCGGGGACATCGTGCCCCACAGACCCCAGGCTCGATCCAGCCTAACATCTCCCTGAGTCTCCCGTCAGTCTGTCTGTCAGTCTGTGATCCTTCCCTGTTCGTCCACACGCACATGCTGGCACACAACCCTCTCTCCGTCCTCCCCGTGTGGTGACTCGGGAAGCAAGCGCCTCTCCCGGCGTCTCCCGCCAAGCACAGGTTCTGTGATGCCGGGGAACGAGGACAGGGTCACGGCGGCCAGATGCGCCGGTCCTCGCACGTGTTCCCGAACGTTCAGCGTCCGGGGCCCAGACCCCCAAGTTCCCGCTGCTCCTTGCCTCCTTGTCTCCTTCCATCAGACGCGCCCGTCTGGCCCCTTTCCCTCTGCTCTGCCTGCCTCTGCCTCCCCGGCCCGTCCCGGGGGCGCACCCGTGATCCGTGGCGGGGAGACGGGGAAGCGGAAGTGGGCCCAGTGAGGGTGGGCACAGCGCAAGAAAATGGCCAGTGCGGTGCCCGGTGCCCGTCACACTGGGACTCACTGCACAGGGACTCTGCCTGGGGGCCCCTGGTGGGGGCGCGCTCCCTGTGACACGGTTCTGTCCCCATCCTCCACGTCAAGTTCACCCTCACAGGGGACTACATGGCCCTTTGCAAAGCCAGACCCCCAGCTGCTGCTCTGCAGGTGGAAACAGGGGTCCCCAGGGCTCTGAAAGGCGGGGCTCAGGAGGCTGCCGGTGTGGGGGACACCCAGGCCTGGGAGCCGCAGCGAAAGCGGCCACAGGGGGGGCCACTGGGGCTGTCCACGCCCAGGTGCCCAAGGGTGTGATGTGGCTCAGGAGATGGTCCGGTGTATCCCCTCAGGTCCAGCCTCCCGTCTGCCGGACGAGTGCTGTCCCTGCTAAACCAGGACCGCGCGACCTGCTCTCTGCAGAAAGCGAGGTGCGGGGGGCATCCCTCTGGGGGGCGTCGCTCAGCGTGGCCCGTCCCCACAAGCCCAGCCCCTGTGGGAGGGTCGGCTGTGACGCTGCGCTTGTCACTGGTCCCTCTGTGGAAAGGGATGCAGGACAGTCCCTTCTATGGCACCCCGGGGGGTGAATTCTGAAGAACCCTGTTAGCCACCAACAGTGGGAATGAGCCCCTGCAGTAGGGACGGTGGTATCTGAGGGACGCTTCATGGGGGCCTCCCCCTTCCCCGGAGCTGGGCCTCACTGGGGCGTGGGTCCCTGCTCCCCAGCAGAGAAGCTCTTACCTCGCTTCGCTGCACCGTCTTCGGGATTGCTCCCCCGGTCCCAGGTCCATGGTTCTGGCCGCAGGGTCAGCCCTCGTCAGATGCTCCAGGGCCCCACCCTGCCGGGGACCAGCCTGGCTGGGTCTTCAGGGCCACAGTGACATTTGTCCAGAGTAATCCGTCGAGGATCCTGGCCTGGGAGGGGTGCAGCCCCGCAGAGGGAGCATGGGCCTCGGCCCCAGGCTGCTCTGCCTGCACAGAGGTCTCAGCCCTCCCGCACGCCCGCGCTCTGTCTGGGAGGGCGGATAACCCGCTCGGAGCTCCCTCGAGGGTCACTAGGTGCGGTCTAGCCAGCACGTGGTGGAAATTCCAAGAACCAAAGCAGCGATTTTCACGCCTTAAAAGCAATGCTTTTAGTTGAATTAAAACAGAAGAGGGGACAAGGCTTGGAGAGCTCCACCCCCGAACCAGAGGAGTCTGGTTTCTCTAACTTGACCCACAGCAGGGCCAACAGAAACATGGTTAACGTGCGGACGTTAACCGTTCGGAAGCCCGGGTGTGCTGGGTGAGGAGAAGCGGAGAGGCTCTGCCTTGCATCTGGGGTGGTCGGCCTGAGAGCCTGGTCGCTTTTGATAAACGGCAGGCGTGGGGTGTTCAGGGGGACGAGGTGCTGTCCTGTCGTCCCAGGGTGGGCCCGTGTGTTGTCCGGATTATCCGTGCCCAGCTCCTGGTTCAGTGAGTTCTCCGGTTTTGTTTCCCATAACAAAATGTGCTTTCTTAGTGAAGACAAAAGGAAATGTATCTTCTGAAACACACATTACTCCAAAAAGGAGGAAAACAGTGCCCCTTATTCTCCAAGGGCTCCTTTCAGCTGAGCCCGAGAAGCCCGGCCTTGTGGGAGTCATATGCTGGGGGCAGACCAGCACTGAAGGGCAGGAACACTTTCCATCCCGCAGCCGCCAGCGCGTGCAACTCTGGCAGGAAACTGGGTCCGTACCCATTTCTTCCACAGTGGAGGCTATCACTAGGACAACCTGTCCTTCCCTGCCCCCTGTGCACTGCCTTCGAACCACGGGTGTAGCCCAGAAGTCAGCGGGGTGGAGGTGGAAGTGGTAGTCCGGCGCCTGGGGATTGGACTAGACTCTGCCCCTTTACGTTTTTGGTGACGGTGACCAAGCCATGGTCATGGGACACGGTTTCCCGGTGTGCAGGCCGGGCTGGCCATCGTAGACCATTTCCAGGGTCTGCTGGCTCAAAAGGGGGTGTGAACCCTTCCGAGGCCGCTCAGAGCTTGAGAAAGATACACGGAAAGAGCTGGAACTACAGCTAGAGCTAGGGAAGGAGACAGGGGAAGAGACGAAATGCGATGAGATGAAGGTAAGTGCAGATGGACGGGGACGGGGACGGAGATGGGGACGGAGACGGGGACGGAGACGGGGACAGGGACGGAGACAGAGATGGGGACGGGGACAGAGACGGGGACGGGGACAGAGATGGGGATGGGGATGGGGATGGGGACGGGGACGGGGACGGGGAGGGAGATTGTTATGGGGATGAGACTGGGATGGAGACAGGGCCCCGGATCAGGGCCGGGCAGACACAAGGGCAGGTTAGACCAGAGGAGCGGCCTCTGCCCCTAGCAGACCGTGGGCGTCCCAGGGAGGCAGGAGGGAGGAGAGCAGGTGCGAACCAATGAACCATCACTCTTTCCAGTTCAGGACCCTCCCCTCCCTGTGGTGCGGATGCCTTTAGGCTGTTGTCTTCGCAGGGGCTCATCCAAATTGGAAAGCTACAGCCTTTGTCCCCAGCCTCCCTGTGGCTGCAGCTCCTTAAGGCCCCTCCTCGCCTCACCCCGCCCCCATCCGCATGCTCTCGAGGGACCCCTGGCCCAATGTGACACTCGGGGCGGGCAGTGCCTGGAGAAGCCCTGCCTGTCTCCACAGGAGCCTGTGGACACACCATGATGCCTTGCGGGGGAGTGGTATTTCCAGATGGTTCTGTGGGTGTCGGGGTAGGAGGGTGAACGAGCGGACGGCCGGTCCGTGCCGACTCAGACGCCGACAACGGGCTGTGTGTGTTCTCTGCTCTTTCTCTGCCAATGGAAAGGACAGTTTTGTCTTAAACATTGGAAACAAACGTCGAGGGACTCTTTCCTGCATAGAAGCGAATGCCCTAGGCTTTGTCTCTTTCTGCATCGGTCACCATGGACCTCGGCAGCCAGCCCGGTGGCGGGGGGATGGGGGCCCGACCCGTGATGCAGGAGCAAGTTCGAAATGCACAGAAGGGATCTCCCAGGAGCGATCAGTTCCATGAAAGCCAAATTCCAGCATGGGCCCTGCTCCGAGCCCCCAGCATCCCAGGGATCCTGGGTTACTCGAGGAACCCTGTCCTGTGGAGTCCCCCACGGGCGCTGGTGTGGCTCTCTCTGAGAACCGGAACCCAGTCAGGCCCATCCCTCCCGGAAGGAATTCCCCAGCCGGCACCCCGGGCTGGGAGAGGCCGTGCGAGCTTCCCTGGGGGCCGGTGGGTGCGCAGTGGGGGCGGCCGCCTCGGCGGACTCTCCCTACAGGCTCACAGCGACCTCAGGCCCAGCACGTGCTGGCGCTGGGGTCACACCTGGACCACTGTCACTGCTGCCCTCACAGGAAGGTGAGACAGTCAACATTCCTGTCATGGGCCCACGGGGCGGCTCTTAAGGACCCTGTGGGTGACAGGTGGTGGAGGCCACTGCCAGCACAAGCCACCGGGGCACAGGGACCGTGGCTGCGCCCAGAGCCGGCAGGTCCTCTCAGACTGGCTCCGCGGAGGCCCCACAGGCTCTCTCTCTCCCATCCAACTTTGCACTAAAATAGTCCATCACTGTGACCCTGAAAAAGTCCCAACTATTTTTAAATTAGCTGTCCCAAGGGCAAGTGGCAGATGATTCATTGTGACAAATCTTCCTTCTTTCCCTCCTGACCCCACCATCTGGGACCATGCAGCCTCGTGGGGGGAGGGGCTGACCGGGCTTGAGCTCCGGGCCACCAGCAAGGTGTTGCCTGGGGAGCATCGCCCCAGCTATCATGAGACAGCTGGCGGAGGAGGATGCCGAGGGCTCTCGCCCGGGGCCAACCGCGGACCCTGGGTCCTCCACGGGGCAGCACGGAGCTGGGAGCTGCGCCGAGAACCCGAGTGCAGGCGCCCACGTACCGGGAGCAACGGCCACAGCATCGGGAGCCCTTCAGCCGCCCAGTCTCCCATCAGAAACCAGGAGGGTCCCAGTGGGAGCTGCAAGGTCGGGAGAAACATTCCGGCGCTTTCCCAGAATGTTGTGCCCGTGTTGTTGCTGATGGCTGCGTGTTCCTTCAAGGAAGGCAAGTTCTGTATTTGCGAATCGGCCACGATGAACTGGGGACCAGCGCCGGGCTCCCTCTGGTGCTTCCCTGGTCATCCCTGGACGTGTGGGAGTGATGGGAGCTCGGTCCCCACGCGGCTCCCCGCAGAGGCCACATGGGCCACGCTCTGCCTCCCTGCTCTGGAATGTCCCGCAGTCTGCTTCCTGCCTGGCTCTCTGCGTTTTTACCACCGGCTTCCTCTTCCAGGCGGCCCCCAGGCGCGGTATGGAGGTGCCGTGGAGGGTCCGGAGGGCAAGCAGGCAGTGAGGTGCGTCAGGACCAGGTGCACGTGGCAGAGGCGTGGGTCCCGTGCTGGCGGCTGAGTTCCGTGGCCGTGACCCGACCACACGTACTCAGTAGGATGTCTTCAGACGCACCGTCGACAGGCTGTCCCTTGGTCACACACATGAGGCCGAGGCTCTGGGAGCCGGACCCCAGGTCCCTCCGGGACTGATGGTCCTGAATTTGCTGAGTCAGTGTTGGAAACGACTTTCTGGAACGCGGCTCCCGGACGACCGTGTCGAGTGTTCTGAGAACGTCTCTGAGCCCCACGAACCCCAGCCAGCCGAACTCTTCATGAGCGTGGGGGTGTGTCCTCACCGAGACGCAGACACCCAGGATGGGCCAACACTGGCCGCCACGGGCGCCTGCAAGCATACGTGGCCTCCCTTTTGTGCCGGAACGTTCTAGAGCAAAGACTGCCATGATCACCAAATCAGACTGAGCACAGAGGGCAATGAAATGGGAAACGTACCCCTCTTGCGGGCCCAGAGGACGTGTGCACACGTCAGATCACGGCTCTTGGGAACGCGGCCTGTGTTCCGAGAACGGCGAGGTCTCTGAGGGGATCGGAACCCGCTGCAGGCAGTGCCGGGGGGCAGCCCTGCGTTGTGCCAAGAGTGGGCAGCCACATCTGTCCACTGTCCACTGCCCTCCCCCTGTCTGCTGGACACTGTCCCTAGGCCCCAGGGAGGAGGGACACCAAGGCCACAGCAGCTCCCAGCCTCCCCACCACGGGCCAGCTGGGCCAGCCTCGTCCCCATCAAAGCACATCCGTCCTCCAAGCCCGGCCGGTTGTCCTTAAAAGGAGCCTCTCTGGTAACCCCTGTCTTGGGAATCCCAAGCTGAGGCAGGAGGCAGGAATCCAGGCCCTAGCAACATTGTCCTGTCCCCAAAGGTCTCCTCGGATCTAGCTCATGGCTTTCTCTGGCTCTGAGGAGTTCTGAATCCTTCCTGGGACAGCCCAGCTAAGACAGGCAGGATTGTCCCCGGGCAGAGGAAGCCAGGGGCCCCATTTCCATGCCCTGCCCTGCCTTGTAGCTGCGGGGAGCAGAGGAGGCATTGGAACCCAGGGAGTGTGCAAAGTGTGCTGTCCCTGCCTGTCCTTGCCTTCGAAGCTGCTGGGCACAGAGCGGGGCTCACCAGAGTCCTGGGGCACGGACGCCCCCCCACCGCCTGCACAGGCCGCCTGCTGGGCGTGTCTGTCACCTCGTGATCTTACAGGCATTGTGGGCGCACATGTGGGGGCTCCTCCTCTGACCCCAGGCCCCGCTCCAGACCCGCATCCCAGCAGGGAGACCCTCGGGCACACGGGCTTCCTTGCTACTCGGTGGTACTGCATAGTGTGCATTTTCTTACAAACAAGATGTTTTCTGTTTTAGTTGGTTTTAGCCACAGAGAGATGGTGTCGTGCTGTCTGTGACCTTGGAGTTTCTTTTCTTAACATGTGGTGTAGCTGTGGTGTGCCCGCGTGGCCCTGTGCCAGGTGACAATGTCCCTGTGTGGCTGTCGGGACCCTGCGCGCTGCTCTAGCCTGGGGTTATCTCAGAGGGCCTCGCTTGGGTCGTTCTCGGGCTTTTGCTGCTGTGAACACACGTGTGTCCCTGTTACAAGCAAGGGTGTGGTCAGGAGTGGGGTGCGGGGCGTGGCTCAGACTGAGGGGCTTCCCCAAGGGGCTGCGCCGGCTCGAGCTCCCCCAGGAGAGACGGGAGACAGTGGGCTCCCAGCCCCGCGACTCAGCGTCATCAGGTCTGTAAGTCGTCTGCAAACAAACGGCCTGGAATGGCCCTGCTTTCCCAGCACACGTGCACCGTCGAGTGTCTCATGGGCTTTGCACACGCGTCTCTCGTGTGAAGTCGCTGCCCTTGTTGTCCCGACTGCTTATTGGGATGCTCGAGGCACCTGAGGCACGGCCCTCCTCTGGGTGTGGGTGTCGGGAACATCTTCCTGTCACCACGTGTCTTAACTTTCTTTAGGGTGTCCTTGGGCTCGCACAGCTCTTCCCTGGAACTTGTCTCTGCAGGTGAGTGACTCCCGTGCCCTGCCTCGGTTCTCCCCGTCCTGCTGCATCAGCCCGTGCCAGAGGCCCAGGGACGGCCTGTACCCTGCTCCTGCCCTTCGGCCTTGGATGGGTCCAGCCCCAGGGATGCACCAGCAGGAGTGGAGACTGGGGACGGTGAGTTTGGGTACCAACTCCCAGGTCCTCCTGCTGGTCACTGATGTCAGTGAGACCCTCTGCCGAAGGCCACAGCTCCTGTAGGGGCCAGCTCCCCAGAACTCCCTCAGGTTCCAACAGATGTGCCTCCCTACTCCCTGGGGTGACCTGTCCCAGGGTGTGGGCATCCTACCAGATTCCTTAAACCCTGCCCATACCTTAATGGGAAATCGCTTTTTAAAATTCTCTACAAAGTCTCCATTCTGAGCATGCCCTCTGTTTCTTGCCAGGACCCTCGCTGGTATAATATCCAAACTTTATGCACCATGTTTATGAAATCTTTCCAAACCTCAATTTCTAGAAGAGAGTTGTGTATTTTCTACCTAGGATTTTACTGGTTTTTTTTTTTTACATTTGTCTCCTCAATTCATAGGGATTTAGTTATACCTTTTTTTTCATATGAAGAGCGATTTTTCCCAGTTCCATTGGCTGAGGGGTTTCTCCTTCCCATGGACACACCATGCCATCATGCAGATGACTCTCCCCACGTCCTCTATCCAGTCCTGGCACCCAGTTATCCATCTATGCAGTAACCTCATATCACCTCAATTACACAATTTCACGATGGTCCCAATATGGGGTAGGAAAGCTCCCTTCCCTCCTAACAAATGTCCTGTCTATTCCTGCTATTTTATTCTTCTGCATACATTTTAGAACAATACCAACATGTTTCGTGAAATACCTTGTTGGGATTTTGATTAAAAATGCATTAGATCTAGGCATCAGTTTGGGAGAATTGTCACCTTTGTAACATGTGTCCCTATCCATGAATATGGTATGCCATTCTATTTATGTCTTTGAAAAATTTATCTTCAAGAACTTTATAATTTCCACTGCAGAGATCTTACACATCTTTTGTAAAATTCATTCTCATTATTTGATATTCTGTGACTCTACTGTAAATGCATTTTCTCTTTTTTTTTGAGGATTGTTTGTAACTGGTATGCAGAAATCCAACTGACCATTGTGTATTAATCTTATATCGAGTTACTTCACTGAACTCCCTCTACTTATGTCTGCAGACACTTCGGGGGTTTAATGTAAACAATTATAGCAACTGAAAACACGGCAGCTTGGCTTCTTCTTCTTTCAGTCCTTGATGGTGTCACACTGAACGGGGTAGCTACAGGGAGGCAAGTCTCAAATTCATACAGAAGGGCCTTTCTAGAAACAAAAGCAGCACAAAACAGAGGAGACTGCCTCCATCAGTTCATGAAGGGAGCATGAGTGAGGTTGGGGGGTGCCACATTTCGTGGGAAGCAGGAAGCAACCTGGGGCACAAGGCGAGGCAGGTTTAAATGATACCAAAGTGACTTCCAGCTTCCATATTTTGAGATCCCAATGTACTCCTTCCCCCCGGTGGCCTTGGCCTGATGGCAGTGGTTCTCCAAGTCCAATATCCAGAACCTGGAGGTGCTTGGTTCTGCCTGCTTACTGTCCAGCCCGCAAGTTCCCAGTCTGCTCCAACTGGAGGCTGGGGTTGGGGTGGGGGTTCCTGTACCTTCCTGCACCTGGAGCCCTGTGGGCATCCAGAGTCCCAGCCAACCTGCCCTGCCCAGCAGCAGTTCCCCAGAACCACCCATCATCAGAACCACACTGAACCCCACGGGACCCCACACGACCACCCAGCTGGGCCTTGTCTCTGCAGATTCTGACCCCATGGGGTCTCAGAAGAGCCCAGGAATCTGTATGTCTAAAAACAACAGCCTCAGCTGTTCTGATGGTTGGGATTGGAGCCCCGCTCGGGGTCACCTGTGGGGCCATCCAGTGGTGAGCTGATGGGCTCCAGGGGAGCCTTCCACCCCACCGACAGCTGAGGGAGGATTGGTGACACTGAGCCAATGGTTTAAGTGTGGCTCTTGCTTGCCTGTGAGGTTTCTGGAGAGTTGGTGGAAGACTCCAGATAAGCTCAAGGAGGGACACGCAGCCGAGTTCAGTTGGGGGCAGCCCAGCTGTCAGCCGTCCTCTTGGGGAACCACCTTGTCCGGTGGCTTTAGGACCCATGTCTGCAGCCAAAAGGTTGGAGGTGGGGGACCACCTCCATCAACCTCAGGAAGTTCTGGTTGGCCAAGAAGCCTTCAGGTCCACCCTGACCTCCAGACTCAGGTCCCTAGAGGGCTCTCATCTGTCACCCTCAGTCCATAATGCAAGTGTCAAGCAAACCCAAGCCCGTGCATCAAGAGCAAAGACATCAAGTCCAAAGCATGTTCGAGGAAAAGAGCCCCTTTCCCCAGGCAGAGGGCAGTGCCCCCAGCAGAGGGCAGTGCCTGGGAGGGATGTGAGGCTCTTCCGGGGTCCTGGTAACATTCTGTCTCCTGATCTTGGCCACACGGGTGTGTTTAAATACAAGAGTTTAGGGCTCTTCAGTGGGTCCCCATCAGAATAAAACCTACACTTCTTCGCAGGAGCCACGAAATTCTGTGAAACCTGGCTCTGGGTTGGTCTGCAGCCGGGCTTCTGTCCATCTGCCTCACGCGGGGTCTGGGCCTCTGCAGGCATCCAGGACACGTGTGGTTTTAGTGGTTCCTGGGGTGAGTGTTAATCAGGAGTGGTAAGAAAGGCCAGCACGGAAATGACTGTCATGAAGGAGGACGTTTATGCTCACAGGTCCCCAGAAACAGAAGGCAGGCCTCCCGGTGCCCCATGAGGAAGCACCAGGGTCCATGAGGAGGCAGAGTCTGTGAGGGGAAAATGTGGGCAAGAGTGTTACTGTGGTTTCTGTGGGAGGAACAGGTAA
>PISX010016237.1:0-46886 GCA_004024625.1 Mellivora capensis
AGATGGGATTGGGAGGGAGACAAACCATAAGTGACTCTTAATCTCACAAAACAAACTGAGGGTTGCTGGGGGGAGGGAGTCGGGAAAGGTGGGTGGGGTAATGGACATTGGGGAGGGTATGTGCTATGGTTAGTGCTGTGAAGTGTGTAAACCTGGCGATTCACAGACATGTACCCCTGGGGATAAAAATTTGTTTATAGAAAAATAAAAATTAAAAAAAAAATGAATGGGAATTATAATTAACTTAAGTAATATAGATTAATATTAATACATGTTATTAAGATAGTGTATAATATGATTATCAACATATTATATATTATTATCAAATACTAATTGGATATGGTATCACAGGTTTATATTAATGTTTCCTAATTCCTCATATGACATTTTTCACTACTTAAAAAGACAAAATGTTTCTGTTGAGGTTAATGGTGGAACACAGGTGAGAAACTTAGGAGAAAAGAAGTTAATTTCTTTGTGAAAATCTATTGTTTTAGCAACTGCTGTATTTAAAAAACCCTGACAGCCAGTTCCTTTATTTAAGAACATTTATCCCCATATGTTTTGTGGCCCCACAGCATAAAAATTACCTATTGGATGACTTATTGCTTTAGGCAATAATGAGACCATAAATCTGTTAGCCTCTGGTAAGGTCCCTGGAAACACACAGAACTTTTGGGACTGTTATTTTCCTGAAAAGTGTAAAATCATCATTTTTGTTGATATTCATTTAGATCAGGCAAGTTTTTTCACTTGGGGCAGAATTGCTTTGCTAGAAACTAAATTATGAGGTCTCCAATCCTCAGCAGTTGAAGACACTTTGATTAAACAAAGCAATTATGTTCTGGAAAACAAGATTGCTTGACAAAGAGCATTCAAAATGCCTATTAGATAGAGTTTGCATTTGGAGATCGCTTGCACTCTAGGCAAGCAATGATGCTCTGACCATTTGATTTTTAACTGGCAAATATCTAGGAGAGATTATGTGGAAGGTATACAATGGTTGTATCCAAGTCTCTGTTGTCATCCTTAATTTCTAAAAATAAATAGATAAATAAAATAACAATAAAGAATAGCTATTTTCCTCTTATTAAATGGGGAAACTTAAAACTTTCATGCAGGAGTAGAGATATAGGGAATTAAATTGGGTTATAAAGTTACACCATCTTGGAACCAATGTTTGACTTGAAATTAAAATCCTGGGTTCAAATTAGCTCTCTAACCTTTATTAGCTATGGGAAACTCAGGACTGCTGGAGCCTGTTTTCTCATCAATGAGGGGGGGAAAAAGAATACTAATAGCCATGGTGTACCCAATGGAAGGGTTGCCAGATCGTTATTCATTGATTCTTGTGCTTTAAAACTCTAAGACCAGTCTTTAGGCTCAGGGGAGCCTAAGAACATCTCTTCATTTAGAAAGGCCTGGATTACCAGCCTGTATCTATTACAATTTTGATTTTGTTTTTAATTTACCATCCTTCTATTTCTTCTCACATAGTATAGAAAGTGTTATAAAGTATGTTCAAATCCTCTCTTTTCAGTCTTGTTTAGGCAAGTTCACTTAATTTTAGAGGTAGTAATTTTTAAATTTCAATTCCAGTGTAGTTAATATACAGTGTTATATTAATTTCAGATGTACCATATAGTGATTCACTAATTCTATGTATTACTCAGTGCTTATCATGATAAATGTACTCTTATCTTAATTTTCTTCACCTATTTCACCCATTCCCCACATCCACCTCTGTCCTGGTAACTACCAATTTGTTCTCTGTAGTTGGGAGTCTGTTTTTTTGTTTGTCTTTTTTTTTACTCCTTGTTCATTTGCTTTGTCTCTGAAATTCCACATATGAGTGAAGTCATATGATATATGCACCTCTATATTCATTGCAGCATTATTTACAATGGCCAAATTATGGAAACAGCCCAAGTGTCCACCAAGATATGAATGGATAAAGATGAAATGATATATAGATAGATAGAGATAGAGATATAACTTTATATGTTTTATATATATATATATCATTTTAGAGAGTGTAGTGGTAAGCAAAATAAATTAGAGATATTTCTTTCTCATTGTGGAGATACAAAGGTAATAAATTAGGAGAATGGTGGCTATAAAGGTGTTTATAAAGTCAGAAGAGATTTAACATTCATTAAACACTACCATATTTGTACCTCCATTCACCCCTTACATAATCTTTGAGGTGGTGTTAAAAGGCCCAAGAGATTAGGTGACTTGTCTAAGATAAGACATGTATAGTGAAAGATGGAATTTCTGAAGCCAAAGTCTGTGCTAATTGTATTATATCCTTTTGCCCAATTGGAATGGCAATTTCAGAGTCTTTTGTAATTACAAATAACATTCACTGCTCATAGTTCCTTTTCTTAATCTAAGTGACTTTGTACTCTTTTATCCATCAGGGTAGAGTTCATCAACTGTTAATCTCTAGACCTGAATGAACCATTCCTTTATTATTTCTATTCTCAAGCCTGTGTTTCATCAGAATAGTGCAATGTGAAATATTGGAAATAAGACCTTAGTTGGACTTCTGGTTTTGCACTTACTGAAATTTTGGGTCACTTTGCTGAATCTATCTGATTTGCAGTTTTCTTATCTATAATATGGTAATAATATTTAGCTTGTACGAGTTTTAACCTATATTAAGAGAGAAAATGTACTAAAATGGTCTACCCAGCCCATGTATGTAAAATTACATAATAGTAGTGGTAGAAATGTGCCCAAATGAAAATACATGCAAACGTGAGAATGTGCTGTTTAATCTTCATATTAAAAAAAAATGTTTGATTGTGAATTCTTTCCCCCCACATTTGAATCAGTTGGCCCTGCAAGATTTTTGGATGGCTACATGTAAGTGTTGCTTGGTTCCATAAGAGTGATCATAACTATATTGCAGTCCCTCATAGTACCAAACATGACTTTGACCTGTGTTACTTCAGTCTTGTGCTGCACTTGTAAACTTAACTGCTAAAATTTTAAAAACATGTTCCTTAGAAGCACACAGGTTTCATATGAAAATAGTTTCTTGTATGCTTTCATTCTTTCTCAGGACTTTTATGGTTAAAGTCTCCAGAATTAAGTTAAAAGTTGACTTCACAAATCATGAGGCCCCATGAAGTTAACAAGATTGGGACAATATGTGTATTGTTTCCATCCAATATTCCAGATACTATATATATCAGTTAGGGTCCAGACAGGTTATAGAAACCACACTAGTTATTTTAACAGAGTGCATTTAATATAGGCAATTGGATAAATATGGAAAGCTGAAAAAGCAAAAAAGAAACACTGACTATGGGAAACAGATCTCTCTATGTCCAAGTTTTCTTATTTTTAAAAAGAAACTATTAATAGCCACTTTGAGCCCTGCTGGGCTGCCAGATCATTGTGTGTTGGTTCTGTATAAACTGAATTTCTGAAACCTGAAACCTCCATTTATGCTCAAGGGATTCCACATGAATATAACTTATTTTGTTCAGGTTAAACAGTCTATATCCATTACCTTTTTGAATCAGCTTCCACTTTTGCTCAGTCACTAAAACAGAATTCTAATACAAAAATCAAAATAGGTCATATGGATGATACTACTCACATTTGCATGTCTACAGTACTCTCCTATGCAGGAAGATGTAAGAATGGAAGACAAGTCAAAACCAGAAGGCTGTTTGTTTATCATGGAATCAAAATGAACATAATTAGTTATATTACACAAATCTTTCAGGCTGACCTACATACATGAATCTGTACCCCACAGAGGAGTTGGTTTTGCCAATAGAACTGCTCTAGACAAATGCATGGACATGACTACAATCTTTTGGACATCTCTAGAATGGGCACTGCCAAAATTAAGAGTGGTATTGGGAGTCAATAGCCAGAAAGAACTGGTATAAGCTTAAGTCAATAATGAGAAATTTGCAAAAAAAAAAAAAAAAAAGTAAAACGGTATAAACAGACAGGAAGGTAAATGTGATTTAACAATTCTACAACTTGGCCCCAACACAAGAAACAGTTTTATCTCATCACTTAGGCAAAAATGCTTAAGTCAGCTTGCAATATGGATTGCATCATGAATAAGAGAGCATCTTATTCTAGGACACATGTGAATAGACTCTTAAAGATCTTAGAGTTTATTACATTTGGCTGCATGCATGTCACCAGACTTTATCCAGAGAGAATAAAAACAGTCATGTTTTCAACAAGTCTTATTTGTTACAAAGTGCCATCATTTAAATTTTTTTCCATTTCAGATAAATTTGGTTATCACAACAGTAAAATTGAGGGATATAGGGGAGAAGATACAAAGGGTTGCTAACCTGTGATCAGAAAAATAAGCCAGAGTTTAACATTAGTTTTAATTATTTATTCAATAATTAATTAAAATGATTATTTATTCTTCTTTCATTTGTTAATTGACATTTATTCATTTTTATAAATAAGACATGGTACACTTCTTTAATGATCTCACAAGCTAGGAAAGATAAATTATCATTTAATGATGAATACTCCTTTATAGAGTGGTAGTAGATTTGTTTGTATAAGGTAGCATAGAGGCACAAAGAAGAAACCATTCAATTTTTTCATTGAGTCCAAGAAGATTTCACAGATTAGTAGATATCTGAATTGTACCTTCAAAGAAAATCAGGAGTTACCTAGCAAGACAACAAGGGAAGAGAATTCCAGAGATGGAGACAACTATAGAATTGTTGAGTGTATGTAAGTCATATGATATGGGGGGGGCAATTATGTGTGTATAGGGTAACAGGAAAACAAAGTTAGAGAGGAAGATAAGGATAAGGACTTGGAGGCCTAGCAAAGTATACTGATGGTTAAAAGTCCTACAAATTTCAAAACTTTCCAATGATATAGACTGTAAAACCAGGGCAACAATCTAAATATGAAGTGTTCACTTCATAGCTGACAGAGCATCCTAACCAACCTTAAGTTTCTAAAAGAACTCCCTGACATAAGGTAATGTAGAGAGAGAATTGTTTCATCTGTTAAATGAAGTAATTATTGCTCAGTTTCAAGAGAAGTACTCAACTTCATACAGTTAGAGAATTTCTAACCCATGAAAATTTCTCAGATAATCTGGTTCTAGGTCCTAGTACTGCTACCACTTTACTATTATTATTCTTACCACTGCCCCTTTTTAGGCATTTGAGATTTAGAAACAGTTATTCTAGATCCTGCAGTTTTCTGTATTTTCCATGGATTTTACTTTTATTGCTCCCTATTGTCTTTATTACACTCAGTCATCCAGTTGTATCATTGTGTAATTAAGCCTCTCTCTGACTGGCACTTTTTATCAGTTGGAAGCAAGTGCAACTGCAAGTCATTAGTTAATCGTGTATCATTTAAAAGTGGTGTGTACGTGTGTGTGCATGTGTGTGTTATGACACAGGTTTAAAGCAGCACAAATGTAGTTTAGAAATGGACTTTGGGTAAACTTTAGTTCACCCATTTTCACAGACAACTCAGGAATCTGCCAAATACATCCCCTACCACCACCCACCTGCACCCTTTGCTTAAACCCCATAAGCTGGTGTGGCAGACTCATAGGCTGTCCAAAACAGCCGAGAACAGAGAGAAATCTGAGAAGATGGATCTGAGCTTCTCATTTTTGCCTGAATCTTTAAGTAAACAGACATAAAGCCCATTCAGGCTGTTATAAAAAAAAAACACCACAGACTGTGTGACTTATAAATGACAGAAATTTATATTTCTCACAGTTCTGGAGGATGAGAGTCCAAATCAAGAAATCAGCAAATTCTGTGTCTAGTAAGAGCTCATTTTCTGGTTCATAGATGGCTGTATTTTCCAGATCCCCAAATGGTGGAAGGGACAAGACCTCTGGAGTCTTTTTTATAAGGGCAGGAATCACCTCCCAAAGACCCCACCCCCAGGTACCATGACTTTGGAGTTAGGTTTCAACATACGAATTTTGGAGTTATGCAAAGCATATGGATTATATAAGACTCCACTCAAGGACATATTTTACTGCTTTCTACATTGTACAGCCCTCTCTATATGGATATGTTTTCATATATTTGCCACAAATAAACTTTATACTTTTTAGCTTATTTTTCTAATTTCATTCTTTCAATTATATCATTTTCTAATGATATGTACTTTAACAAAAAAGCTTTTTGAAAAGCAATTTCTTATGTATCAAGCTATTACAAAATAATCTAGCCTAAAGGAAAAATTCTAAAATGCCAACAAAGTTTTATATGCAAAAATGTTCAATAAAATGTTACTTATCATCACTGAAACTAGAAAAATAACATTATTGGGTAATCTATGGTCAATCAACATTTTTTGAGTGAGTAGGTTTTATAGCATAATTCCTCCTTGTGAATTGTTTGTAGTGTTTTTTTCTCCCTAAAAAGCCAACAAATATTGTGCTGTGATTTTTTATTCCTCCATTAAATGCCACACTCACATGGGCACAGGTGATAATGTACTACATAGCTAAGTTAAAACTAGACTATCCTTTATATGTGTCTTCTTCAAGTGACAATGCCTTATCATAGTGGTGGGAAGTACATCAGAGCCCACACTCACTGTTTACTCTCATATCCACCAATACCATCACTAATTCAAACTCTAATTTCTGCCAAACCCATAAACAGCCTCTGACTCCATTGCATCCCAGAGCTCAGTGATTCACCAATCAATAAGAGCTCCATGTATGATAAAATTGATATCCCATTATGAGTGGCTATAAATAGTATGAATGGTATATCCCTTTTGAAAAACAGTCTGGGCAAGATTTTAAGGGTAATGTCCCTCTTATGAGTCTCCAAGTCAATTGCATTCAGAATTTTTGGTCCAAAAAGGAGAAAAAGTTTTGAGACATGATGACTATAATTAAATTCTGGCTCTACTACTGAGTGGCTTCTGTTCTTAAATAAATAGCTGAACCTTTCTGGACTCTGCTTGCTTGGTAAAATAATAATTATAATAATAATAGTCATTCTGTAGTATTTTGTGAAGGTCAAATAAAAATAAGCTTTAGAAACTAAGAGCATTTTGTAAATGTGCAATCATTATTTTTGTTAATTCAGCAGTCAACAAAGGAGTGACTAATTAGTATGTTTCTAGAATAAGGCTAAACCCCAAGGGCACAAAGTTTGCTAGAACATATACTCTGTCATTGAAGGGATTTGTTGTAGATATTATTTTTTAATGTTGATTAGCAATGGTGTGTGTGTGTGTATATATATATATATATATATATATATATATATATATATATATATCTCCATCTCTTTCAAACAGGTAATAGTCAATTTCATTTAATAAAATAGGCTAGAGCCTGATGATTCACAGACCTGTACCCTTGGAGCAAATTATACATTATATGTTAGTAAAAATAATTAAAATAAATAGAATAAAATAGGCCAAGTCCCAAAGACTGTATATGGTGTGATTCCATATATATGAGGTGTCTAGAATAGACAAAACTACAGAGACAGAAAGTAGATTATAGATTGTCAGGGGTTGATGGGGGAAGGGGGAAATGGGGAGTAATGGCTAAAAGGCATGTCATTTCTTTTTGGAGTGATGGAAATGTTCTAAAATTGATTGTACTGATGGTTGCACAACTCTACAAACATACTAAACATTACTGAATTTTATACTTTAAATGGACAAATTATATGGTATGTGAACTATATTTCAAAAAATAAATAAATCAAAACAATCCACTCATTTGATGTCATATAAAAACAAACAAGCACATCAATATGTGAGCAAACAAAAGCATATTTCACTCAATTAAAATAATTTCATATTGTGCTTATGCCTGTCTTTGTTAGCTTATCTTAATGAGAAGTAGTAAGAAGGAAGTAGATTAAAACAAATTGTGCTTTGTGCCTTCCTGTCACCCTTCCACATGTATTTACTTATTAAGTCACTGCTATGTCCAAGACTGAATAAATAATATCCATCAATTCTACCCAAACTATCTGATACATTTCTGGATAATGCCCACTTCCAAAAGTTATCTTTCTTTTATAAAATTCTTGAGCACACATTTTCTCTGTGAGAAATTATTTGCTCTATGAAAATAGGTTAGTCTGATTTATTTCCCTTTCTCTTTTTATCTCAACACCTCATAGAAAAAAAAATCTATCTCAGAAATCCTCCAGTTTCCAATACCTTCTGAGCTTCTCATCCAGTTATTACTGACCAGAAACAAAGAACTCTGTCAATTCACAGATTTCAAGAGTGACACAGTTGTAGCTACTAGTCTTTGAGTTTCTTTCTTTCATTCCTTTTTTTTTCTGAAGTTTTTATTTCAATTCCAGTTAGCTAACATACAGTATAATATTAGTTTCAGGTGTCCAGTGTTGTGTTTCAACACTTTATACAACAAATGCTCATCACAGTGCCCTCCTTAATCCCTATCACCTATTTAACCCATCCCTGTACCCACCTCCCTTCTGGTAACCATCAGTTTGTTGTCTATTGTTAAAAGTCTGTTTCTTCCTTTTCCTCTCTTTTTCCCCCCATGTTCATTTGTTTTGTCTCTTACATACCACATATGAGTAAAATCATATGGGATTTGTCTTTTATACTGACTTATTTTCTTAATATAATACTCTCTAGCTCCATCCATGTCATTGTGTGAGTGGCAAGATTTCATTCTTTTTTAATGACTGAATAATATTCCACTGTGTATGTGTATCTATCTATCTATCTATCTATCTACCTCCCTGCCTACCTACATACCTACTGCATCTTCTTTATTCAATCATCAGTTGATGGTCATTTGGGCTATCTCCATAATTTGGCTATTGTTGATAATGCTGCTATAAACATCAGGGTGCGTGTATCCCTTCAAATTATTTCTTTGGGTTTCTTTGGGTAAATGCCTACTAGTGCAGTTGCTGAATTTCTTGTTTGTTTTTCTTTGTTACTACTCTGTAGATAATACTGCCTTTGGGTATGGCCCAAGTTATCATACTGTCCCAAGGTTTCATTCTCTGAAAACACTATATTCAGAATACACCTTCACTGACTATGTCTGATATGTCAGCAAACCTAAAGAATAAAGTCTGTATCTTAAAAGAACACTGCCTTTCACTAGAATATTTGCTTTCCTCTTTTACCACTATCAATTTTCTTTTATTAGTAGAAGAGTATAGGAATTCTCTACTCCATGGTTGAGGAATCAGCTAGTAGATGGTGTGATTGGGAGGATGAGTCACCATCTTAAATTCCCAATGAGATGCTTTATCTATACTTTACAATGTGTTTAGTTTACTGTTTCACTCACTCCATTTTCCATAGCAGTATGCCTTGAGCTATGCTGGTTCTAGCCACGTTTCTCCCATCATATGAGGCAGATTTCACGTAAAGTACTGGCCCTTTTTGACGTTCCATTGCTGAACCCATACCCCAAAGCATGTGTCCTGAGATCTGACATGATCAAGAATAATAAAGATATATCAGCATTGAATTATATACTGAAACATAAAAAAAATATGTTTTTATAAGACCAGAAAAAAATATAGAAAAATTTCTTTACAATTTTGGAGTGGCAAATAGTGGGTAGAGAGGAAAAAACAAAGTTACTATAAAATTGTTTAAAGTTCAGTATACTGAATAAAACAAAATATTTGTGCTCATTATATACTAAAATAAATATTTACATATATATTAAAATAATTATGTCCAGAATATTTTAATAATTCCTACATGTCAAAAGTACAAAGAAAATTCAATTAAATGGCAAACATTTGGATAGACACTTAACAGAAAAATATATATGAAGGAAGAATGAGCTCATAAAAAGATGCTCAGTAATGATTAATCTGAAAATTAAATGAAATTAAATTTAAATTAAAATGAAATGAAATGAAAATTAAAACCACAATAGGATCTTATTTCATATTCATGAAAATAGCTCAAATTAAAAAGACTGGAAACAAAAATTGGTAAGTGTAACTAGAAATCTCATATACTGATGATAGGATTGTCAAAAATGAATTACCACTTTGGAAATTTGTTTGACTGTTTCTTATAAAGTTAAACATAAGCATACATCACTCACCCATATTGTACCATCAGTTACTTATCTAAGATAAATGAAAATATATGTCTCCAAAACAAATATATAAAAAAGGTTTATAGCAGCTTTATATATATTAACAAAAAAATAAACAAATGAGTCATCCAAATGTCTGTAGGAGAATAGATAAATAAATTGTGATATATTTACTTGTATGTGAACCATTTTATAAGAAATTCATAAAGAAGAAAAGATGATTGTTTAATGATATAAATCAGAATGGTGGTTGCCTTTGGGGAGGCTGGAGATTGACTAAAAGAAGGACATGAGGAAACTTTCTAAAGTGATGAAATATTCTATAACCTGACTGGGTTACTGGCTATACAAGCATATGCATTTTCTCAGAACTCAGTGGATATTATACCTATAATCTATGCATTTTACTGTGCATAGATACACTTCAATTTAAATAAAATAATCATGTTACCATGTGGATTGTAGAGAAGGCACTAGGCAAGGAATCTTTACATAATTTATCAACTTGACTCTGTAACTTAACTACCATTTTGATCTTAGGAAGATCATTAAATCTTTTTGCATTTTGTTTTTTTTCATATTTTAAATTTTAAACCATTGTTTTTTAAGGATTCTTATATTTCTATTCTTCATGAGGGAAGAAAGAATATTTACCTTCTTCGCTACAATATCTTGAAGTCTTATACACAATGCTTGACATAGAGTATTTCTGCAGTTTTTTTTAGTGAATTAAATTTGATAAAAATTTAATTCTGCTTAATTAGACTGTTAGCTTTTGGAATTCAATCTTTTCCTTTACACCTCTTATGGTGACTATTATATAATACTTTTCAAATAATAAGCATGAAATATTTGTTTAATATTGCTGCCTCTAATTTATAATGTTTTTGTTCTTACAACTCTGTTTGAAAAATTGAGGTTGACATAGTTTATATCAAGTCATCTCTCATAAGCAACTAAATTTGCAAGTGTGTGTGTGTGTGTGTGTGTGTGTGTTTCTAACTCTGAGAGTAATGGACTTTCTCACATAATCACTCTTACTAATGGAGGTACAATGTTGGTATTTTATAGTCCTTTCTATGAGGTAATATATACTGCAATTGAGATTATTGAAATTTTCAATGCTTTTGATCTATCCAGACAATGACAGTCCAATAAATGGTGTGACATTTAGAAACAAACAATGATTGTCAGTAGATCTTGTCACTGAACACACTAATTAGAAAGAGGACCTCAAACAGAATGGGTGGAAATAATCAGTTTTGATGATATAATACCAGGCTATGTTGCCTGTTTATGGTAAAAATTGGAGATTAGTCTAAAATTGCGTCTGTACAGCAGAGGACAGGGAATATCAAGGATGATTTTGAGCAGAGGAGCGATGCCTAGAACTTTCTTAGGAAATTTAATGTAGCAAAGACATATAGGAAACCTGGACTAGAGAGAAATAAAAGAACAATGTATATCTTATGTGTGACCTTTTTTTATTTAGGCTTGTAAAAAACCAAAAAGCCTTATTTTATTAGGGTAACTGCCTTCTCACTGGAAATAGAAAATGATTGCTTCTAATCAAGCAGAAATATCAGGAATTGAGCTGGAGGCAGAGGACAATATTAAGGAAGGAAATTTTAGCTCTGTTGTGACCAGCCTTTTTCTGGTTGACTGCTTGAACACTTGGATACCTAATGTTCTTTTTCTCTTCCAGGCCTCTTTGTTCCTTCACCTGTGGGGACTGGTTGCCATTTCAACCTCAATACACAGTGTTTGCTGGGACCATACCTTGCTATGACTATAACCCTTAGCCAGAGTCAGCTTTACTATATGACATTCAAGAACAGCAGGTCAATCAGATCCCCTAGTGAATGTCCTCTTTTCAGTAATCAGGTCTAGTCCTGGACCTTCCCTAAATTTCTGTGAAAAAGCAGTCAATGTCAGACTAAAGTCTGAGCTACAAAAAAATAAAACCTCTACTCCTGTGCCAACACACCATAAGGCTCAAGGAATGGTTGGGGCGGGCCTACTAAGTAATAATAACTTGCACATGTCTTGCATTTTATATTATACAACAAAGTTTGACAGGAAGCTACATGTCATCCTCACAGATGCTTGTAAGCAGTACAGGTTGTATTCATCACCCACACTGCACACTGGAGAAAACCGATTAGTGGAGGTAAAAAGGCTTGAAATCCATTTAGATTTGAAATCCAAGCCTGGTTTGTTGTCTTTCCACTAAAGTTTTCTTCTGCTCATTACTGTACTCCCCAAGGACATGTTTTAAGAAACATAGGGATGCTTACTTAATTAGATAAATTACTGGTTAGCTACAGAATGATAAAAAAGATCAGAGTTACAGTTTCATTTCTTCAAAATTATAATCTTATCATATAATTCTGTGGCTGCACCTTCTTTAGTGAGTATGAGTCATTCCCATTATCCTTTGCACAGTATCTAAGAAAGCCTGTGATCTGCTCTTTGGGCTTTCTCTTCACCTTACAGCTTAGTACTTTCTAGAGGTGATACCATATTACAAAGACTGAACTACCTATAGTTCCCTGGGCCCACCATCTGACCTCTGATCTCTGGGCTTTTGGGCTTGCTGCTCTCTTCTCCTGAAATACCTCCCCAACCTCTAACGGATGGACATCTAGAGTCTTCATCACCAAGACAAAACTTGTCGTCTTGGGAGACTATCTCAGGGACAATGTATATAATGATTTTGGGCTAGATCTTTGGAGGCAAACAAATATGATTCCCATTACTTCCTAGCTGTTCAATTATGGGTTTGCTATCATTGCTCTGTATCTTTGTTTAGTCATATAAAAAATGGGATAAAAGTCCCTAATTTATAAGATATATTTAGGAGTACATGAGCTAATGCCAAAAAGTGATTCAACACCAAAATAAAATACTTAGTAAATGATCATTATTGTTTTGGCTGATAGCCCCCCAAAATTTAATCATTTCTTTTCATTTAGTTCATCTCATTTCTCAATGATCTAATCTTTTATTTGTCACATATTACTAGAATTACTTCTTTATAATTCTATCTCCATATTTAAATATGAGTTCTTAGAAAACTAGGATTATGTCCTTTTGATTTTTATATACCAAGCACCCAGCACTGAATCTGGTGCATAGTAGAATCTCATTGAATATTTCTTGAATCAATCGACAGATAAAAAGAGCACAAAGTCTGAATTAATTAGATTTTATTTGAATCCTAGTTCTATCACTTACTAGTTTGGCAAGTTTTTCAATTTCTCTAAGTCTCCTCACTTATAATAATGACACTTACTTAAAGGGGCTATTTCATACTTTCCAAGCAATAGATTCCAAATATGCAAAGTGTTTTGTAAATTATATAGCTCTGGACAAATAATAATTAATAGTATTTTTATATTTTAATTGTTAGTCTTTTTTGTTTTCCATAATTTTCCTAGAGCTCTAGGATATTTGGTTGAATTTCACAAAATTTTTGTTATAATTTAAGAGTAAAATATAAGAATGTTCAATTAAAAGAAGGAAAAAAGTCCAGCAACTTTTCTTGGCCCTGATAGATTTTGCATGTCACAGAACCTGTCAGAGGTGTTGGTTAAATTCTGAAATCTACAGGCAGTGGTTTCTCACAAGGGATTCTTTAACACACCTGATGAAAAAAAAAAACTAGTTTCACAAGCTCCCTGTTAAATTTATTTCCAATTATTCTAATTCTTCCAGGCAGCTATCCAAACTTTTGGAACTTACAAACCAAAGTACTGGCCTTGTCTTGGCCTTGATTTTGTGTATATTTGCTGTCTATTATTACCTATTCCTGAATCTTTCCATCCTGGGTGAGTCCAAGTCCAGAAAGTTTCTGTTTAGCATCTAAGACCTATTTGTGAGAGTCTGCTTATCTGCTGATTGTTGGCTATTTCAGGGACTTGACCAATTCAAGATGTATGCTTGGGGCACCTGGGTGGCTAAGTCAGTTAAGTGTGTGACTCTTGATTTTGGCCCTGCTCAGCACAGAATTTGTTTGATTCTCTCCTCTCTCCCTCTGCCTTCCCCACTGCTTATGCTCTAGAAAGAGTAAGAAAGAAACAAAGAGAGAGAGAAAGAAAGAAAGGGCAATTTTTTTTTTTTTTGCAGTTTTGGAGCAAAGATAGCTGTACTTTATTCAACAAAATTAGGATCCATCAAAGTTCCAAAAATAATTTATTTTGAAGACCAAGTGGGATAAGAGCCTAGAATACTAATAAGATAGAATTTATTTGAGATTTATTTTAAATCTGGAATCAGTATTTTTAAGACAAATTTTTTTCTAGGTTTGTGCATGATCATTAATAAGCACTTTCTTGCAGTCAAAGGAAAATTCAGAGAATATAAACTAAAGAAATTGTTGGAAATTAACTACATAAACAAAATAAGAATATCAAAGAAATGGTAGGAAATAAAATTGAGGAACCCTCCTAAAAAAGGTAGAGCAAACAAAGAAGTGAAAAATAAGAGAGAAAAATAAAATAATTTGCTTGTGAACTTCAAATTCCAAATAACAAGAGTACCAGAAGGTTAGATTAGAGAAAATATATGAAGAAATCAAATCAAAGATCTAAAGACTTCTCAGGAAAAAAAAAAAAAAGGCTTGCCCAGGATTGAAAGGAAAAAGTTTAAAGATTTTAATAGCCTGTTAAGTAACCAAAATAATGAATGAAAGATGAAAGAGTTCTTTAGGATATATCCTATTTTGAAATTCATAAGCTGAGGACATATAGATCTTCCTATAATGAGATAAAGAATGAGAGAGGGGGCGTATAAAATATCAGTTATCAAAATGAATTTGCATTTGTTAACTGCAAACTAGAAACAAGAAGATAATGGAGGAATGCCTTCAAATATCTGCACAAAATTTATTTCCCTTTTACAGTATTAGAGTAGGCAAATTAGAATAAAAGTAAAAGAAAAATATTTTTAGATCAGCAAGACCTGAAAATAATTGACCTTACATGACCTTACTGAGTTAAGAAAACTAATGAAGACGTTTTTTGCACACACACATGCAAAAACACATGCAAGAAGGGGGTAAGATCCAACTGTATGTTGTTTAGAAGAGACTCATTTTAGCCATAAGGATATATAGAGACTGAAAGAAACAGAATGGCAAAAAATATTCCATGCAAATGGAAATCACAAAAGGTGTAGGGGTAGCCATACTTATACCAGACAAAATATACTTTAATAATAGTTACAAGACACCAAGAAGGATATTATGTAATGATAGAATGTTCACCATGAACATATAATAATTATAAATAAATATATGTCTAGTAGCAGAGTATCTTAATATATGAAGCCAACATTGACAGAATTGAAGTGAGCAACAGACAGTAAGACAAAAGAATAGAGTTCAATACCACCGTTTTAGTAATGGATTAATCAATAAGACAGAAGATCAATAAGAAAATAAAGGATTTGAACAATACTTTCAAATAATTGGACCGAAAGGATGTAAACAGAACACTCCATTCAAAAGCCACAGAATACACATTATTCTTAATGCACATGTAACATTATCCAGGGTAAATCATATGCTAGGGCACAAAACAAGTTCTAATAAATTTAAGAAACTTGAAATCATAACAACTGTTTTTTTTCCAACTACAATGAAATAAAACTAGAAATAAATAACAAAAAGAACATTGGAAAATAAACAAATATGTGAAAATTAAATAGCATACCCTTGAATAACTGATGGATCAAAAGAGAAATCATTAGAGAAATTAGAAAAATGTCATAAGATAAACAAAAATGAAAACACAGGGTACCAAAATTTATGGGTTATAGCAAAAACAGGACTGAAAGAGAAGCTTTTGTAGTAAAATGCCTACATGAAAAAAGATCTCAAACCAACAACTTAATATTACACCTCAAAGAACTAGAAAAATAAAAACAGAATAAACCCAAAGTTAACAAGAGGAAAATAGATAATAACAAATAGAGCAGTAATAAAATAGAATAGAAAAACAACTGAAAAATCAATGGAATTAAGATTGTTTTTTTAAAAAGACTAACAAGATTAATAAGTCATTATCTACAGTAAGAAAAAGAGAGAAAACTTAAATAACAAAAATCAGAAATGAAAGAGGAGACAATACAACTAATACCATAGAAATAAAAAGGATCATAAGAGACTACTACAAACACCTATATGACAACAAATTAGATAACATAGAAGAAATGGATAAGTTTTTAGAAATTATAATCACCAAGACTGAATCATGAAGAAAGAAAAAAATAAGGAAATTGAATCATAAATAAAAAACATGAATGAAGAAAAGCCCAGGATCAAATGGCTTGCTGGTGAATTCTATCAAATATTTAGAAATAAATTAACACCAGTCCTTCTCAATCTTTTCCAAAAACTTGAAGAGGACAGATCACTTGCTATCTAATTTATGAGACTAGCATTAACCCAACACCAAGATCAGACAAAACAACACAAGAAGAGAAATAAGTAATATTCTAACCACTTCTGTTCTACATAGTACTGAAAGGCTCACCAGGGCAATTAGGCAAGAAAAACAAATAAAAGGCATCCAAATTGAAAAATAATATGTAATATCATTTCTGATTGCAGATGGCATGATCTTATAAGTAGTAAATCTTAACGATTTCAGCACAAAATTGTTAGTATTTATAAATAAATTCAGCAGTTGCAGCATATAAATGAACAAATGAAGAGTTATGCTTCTATACACTAACCATGAACAATCAAAAAGGAAATTAAGAAAACAATCCTGTTTACACCTTAGAATAAAATACTTAGGAATAAACTTAATAATGCAAAAGATATGTACTTTGAAAACTACTTGACATTGCTGAAAAAATTAAAGACACAAACAAATGTAAAAAACTCATATTCATGGATTGTTAAAATGTCTATACTGCCCAAAACAATCTACATATACTTTGCAATTCCTAGCAAAATCCCAATGACACTTTTCACAGAAATAGGGGGGAAGAATCCCCAAATTTATGAAGACTCTCAAAGGGCATTGAAGGGCCAAAATAATTTTGAGGGAAAAAAAAAGTACAAAGATGGGAGCATTTTTCTTCCTGATTTGAAGACACATTACAAAGCTACAGAATGAAAAAAGTATGGTATTGGCATAAAGAGAAACATATAGAACAATGGAACAGAATAGAAAACCCAAAAATAAACCCTCACATACATGGTCAAGTGATTTGGAAAAGGTGTCAGGACCATACAATGGGAAAAGAAGGGTATCTTCAACAAATGAGGTAGGAACACTGGATATTCAAATGCAGAAGAATGAAACTGAACTCGTACCTTACTCCATATACAAAAATTAACTCAAGGGGCGCCTGGGCGGCTCAGTGGGTTAAGCCTCTGACTTCGGCTCAGGTCATGATCTCAGGGTCCTGGGATAGGGCCGCATCAGGCTCTCTGCTCAGCGGGGAGCCTGCTTCCCCCTCTCTTTCTGCCTACCTCTCTGCCCACTTGTGATCTCTCTCTCTCTCTGTGTCAAATAAATAAATAAATAAATAATCTTTAAAAATTAACTCAAAATGGATTAGAGAGCTAAATGTAAGGAAATAACATTGGGAAAAAAGCTTCATGATATTGGATTTAGCATTAATTTCTTGAATACAACACCAAAAGCACAGGCAACAAAAGAAAATAGAAAAGTGATATTACTCAAATTAAAAACTTCACAGCACAGAAAAAAATCACCAGGAAAAAGACAACATATGGAATGGGAGAAAATACTTTTTAAACAGTGCATCTGATAAGGGGCTAATATCCAGAATACCTATATCTCAACAACAAATGATATGATTAAAAAAGTAGACATTTCTCCAAAGAATGTATAAAAATGGCCAAAAACATATGCAAAAAGGGTCAACATTATTAATTATTTGGGAAATGCAAGTCAAAACCACAACAGGATATTACCTTACACCTTTAAGATGGGAAGGCTGCCATCAAAGAAACAGAAAATAAATGTTGATTAGAATGTGGAGAAATTGGAACTCTTGTGCACTACCAGTGGGATTTTAAAATGGTGCAACTGTTATGGAAAACAGTATGTTTTCATATGTTAAAACAGTTTGTTTCCATATGTTAAAACAATCCCATTTCTGGGTCTAGATCCAAAAGAATTAAAAATAGTATCTTGAAGACACATTTGCACATTTATGTTCATTGCAACACTCTTTATAGTAACTATGATTTGGAAGCAAAATTACTGTCCATCCATAGATGAATAGATAAAGAACATGTAGTATATACATATAATGGTATATTATTTAGCCTGGAAAACAAGGAAATCTTGTCATATGCTAATAGCTGAAGCTTGAATACATTATGCTCAGTGAAATAAGCCAGTTGCAAAAAGACAAATACTATGTGATTCCACTTGTATGAGGTTCTTAGAGAAGTCAAATTCTTAGAAGGAGAAAATATAATTGTGGTTGCCAGGGGATGGAGGAGGATGAAAGGGAAATCGTTTAATGTGTATAAAATTTTACTTTGGCAGAATGAAAAATTTCTAGATATCTCTTGCACAACAGTGTGTATGCAGTTAACACTACTGTACTATTCAACTAAAAATTATTAAGATGATACATTCTATATGTTTTTACCACTTCACATATATTTAAAAGATTTTATTTATTATTTGACAGAGAGAGCATAAGCATGGGGAGGGGCAGATGGAGAAGCAGACTCCCCAGTAAGCAGAGAGCCTGATGGCGGGACTCAATCCCAGGACCCTGGGATTATGACCTGAACCAAAGGCAGATGCTTAACCCACTGAGCCACCCAGGTGCCCCCACAATCTATATTTTTAAATAATCTTCACAACTTAAAAGTGTTTGAATACCAAACATTGAAATAAAGACTTGATTATTTTGTCTTAAATAAGGTGGGGAGGAGTGGTATATAAGCAAATAAAGAAACGATATGGTGCACGGAAGCAAGGAAACAAGTGGCCAAACACAGGAAGTAATCGCAGAGAATATCCTGCATTATAGTAAGTTATTATGAGACAAGAGACCAAACTCAGTGCAAACTGTGGCCAGTGGAGACGCATTAGTGTGCTCAAAAGACAGGCAAGCTGTGCAGCAGGCCTAGTGAACACTCAGTCCAAAGAGGAGAAAAGCCATCGCTAAGAGGAAAGTCTCTAAGCAAAAAACAGGAAATGTTGGATTACGTAGTAAGATTGACTTTGTGGAAAATTGTTCTGAAAGATTTTAAACATACAGCAGAAGTGTAAACAAGCAAATAAATAAGAAGACAAGTATTTGCTTTGAGAAAAAATAAAAAGGAAACAGGAAATATAATCACACTACTGCAATGCTCAATTTATGAATAATTTTCGATAAAAATACTATTGTAAACACCACCTATATGATAAAACAAAACATTTAATAATGGCATTAGAACAATGGAAGAAAGAAAACAGAAAGGATGGCAGTTCTAAGAGACATAAATTCATATGTACTTTAATAAGAATACAGAAGGTAACTTCTTTTTTTTTTTAATATTTTTTATTTATTTGACAGAGAAATGACAAGCAGGCAGAGAGGCAGGCAGAGAGAGGCAAGGAAGCAGGCTCCCGGCAGAGCAGAGAGCCCGATGCGGGGCTCGATCCCAGGACCCCGAGATCATGACCTGAGCCGAAGGCAGAGGCTTTAACCCACTGAGCCACCCAGGCGCCCCCAAAAGGTAACTTCTAAAGTTCATGAATCAAAATAAAGCAGTGTAAATACATTATTTTAAAAGAGTTTGCCTTTGGGAAGGATTATCTGGGTACTGGGTAGACATGGGTCAGAAAACTGCATTTTGTTATAATCCTAATGTTCATATGATTTGTTAAATACAGTACCTATATTAGTCTTTTTAAATTAAAGCTAGTTTTAATGTAACTAGATCTGAAATTTATGTAACCATTTAAAGCATAAATTATTTTTAAAAGTTCTAAAATATACATATAACAGAATTTGCCACAGTTATATTTGTAGTAATGAGGTCAATGAATTCAAATTTTCTCAACAAAATCTGAAAAATACTGAGGTTTGAAATATCTAATATTCTATATTTTACCTTCCTGTTCATATTTATATAACATAAATTTATTAATTAAAAAAAGTCAAGCTTCATGTAGATGCTCTCAAACTCTTTGCAGTTTTTTCAACTGTGTTCTATAAATATTATCTTTTTTTCCCCTATATACTATGATATGAACATGTTTGGGAAGCACAGTTCTAAACTATCCCTCCTTCCAATTCTTAAGATCATAAAATGAAATAAAAGAGTTAAAGTATTTGTCAGAGTTAAAAAATGATGTTTTCTTAGTATTTCCTCTTCTTCTTAAAGGTTTCATGAGACCTAAAGGATTTAAAACCCAACATGTTGAATAATTTTTCCAGGCTAGTCTCCAAAGCCTATCTAATCCATTCTATATCTGAAAATTATAGAATTGCTTTTGGTCTTAATGACTTCATAATTTTTTAAGGCCAGAGTTGATCTCTTATTTATCTTTATCCAACCTAGCATTGTGTCTGAAGGAGGATAATGTTTATGCTTAATAAATGTTTCAGCTAAAGAAATCATTTCAGCCACACTGTAGTGTACATAAGTTTTTGTGAATTGGCCTGGAGATTTAATTATTTCTTCAGTCATCAACTTCTTTCTGTATGACTGGCATTTATTTTTACAGTTCTCCTTACTTCACTATTAATAGAAGCAGATGAAACTTATATCTATCATCAAGGGCTTGAGTTAACAGTCAAGTTATTTAACAGCCAGTACATTATGGACCTAATCCAATTTGAATGGCTGCCCGGTTGATGAATATTAAATGATTAAAATATTTAAAAGATTAAAATAGTACAAGTAGTGCACATAGCCTAGACCAAGGTATATTATAGGCACTCAGTCAATGCTAATTTTATTTCCCTTTTTTGGAGAAAATTGTCTTTTAGTCTCTAAGCTATCACCTTATAAAAAATATTACAGATAAAACTTATTCGTAGTTCTGAGTATCCTTGCATAAGAATGTGAATTTCCTGTTCAAAAATGAATTCTTCCAAAAGGCTTAGTCTTTCTGAACAAGTCATAGTTTTCTGAGCTACGGAATCAGCAAAAAGAGAGCACATTCAGAAGCATTAACGCAGTGTGTGATGTGTCTTATCACTGTTGAGTGAAGAGGCAGGAAATTACAGACCCAGATAAAATGATGGGGTGTTGGGAATTTATCAAATTCTCTTATTCACTTTAGTGATGGCTGTAATCTTAGTTCAGTGTCACTATGCTCATCAGTTGTACATTCTTAACTGAATGCTGAATCTGTACTTCAATCATTGTATAATTACAGAGAAAAATAAATGACTAAAACACTTTCTTTGGTTCTATACCTGGTTCCAGTTCAACTATCTCACCATCTCTCCCCATCCTCCCTCACTAAAGTTCCACTTGGATCGCCTATCAAATCATTCCCAACACAACCAATTTCTTCTTTGTCTTCACTCTGGATTGTCCCCCTGCTATCACTCCATCAACAAAATATGATCACATTTGTTCTCTACCATTCAGCTTTTACCATCACCATATTGTGCCATAAAAAGAGTAATGTGATGCAGGCCTGAGCTAACAGGAAGCCTGTTCCCAGACTATATTTATGGAAAGCCACAATCAAATATTGACATCCTACCCAGATATGTTCCCCCCTATCATCCAGTAATGATATTCACTTTTGGGTTTGTGCCACCTTTTTCTTTTTCTTTTTTTTTTTAAAGATTTTATTTATTTATTTGAGAGAGAAAGAGAGCATGAGTGGGGGCAGGGAAGAGGGAGAGGGAGAAGCAGACTCCCTGCTAAGCAAGGTACCTGATGCGAGGCTGGATCCCAGGACCCTGAGATCATGACCTGAGGTAAAGGCAGACACTTAACAGACTGAGCCACCCAAGTACCGCTCTATACCACCTTTCTTATGGGTAACCTTGTATGTTAACTTTGTCAAGGTCCCTGATTTAATTTCTAATCCTTTCCTGGTTCCAAACTTGATTTTAGTCTCACCATTTCCTTCCCTGATGTCAGCCTTTGGTAATTCAGGATAATCTTTGTCATCATTGTTGCCATGATTCTCTTCATTATTTATTGTTTGCATAACAATTTTAGTTTTCAAAGTGCTTTCATCTAAGTCACATTTTTTGGCAGTTCATCATGCATTCATACACGGACTTTCCTCTCCCTACCCAATTCATTAAATTCTGTACTTTCTTCAATTTGGATACCTTTTCCATGATACCATCTGTTTCAGGAAGGGTTCCAATAAGAAACAGATGGCCCATTTGAAATTGGATTAAGAAGAATTTATTTAAAAAGGGGTTATATACAGAAGTTGAATGTTGACGAACTGCAAATGTACTGTAAGACAAAAGATTTATCAACTCTAACGCTAAAGGGATAAGTGAAACATGTTGGTTCCAATATCCAGAAAGAGTCATGTAGAGTCATGTGTTTAGATAAATGCAGCTTGAAGGCAAAAAAACTTGGAGTAGACAACAATATGAGAAAAGAGAAGAGTGGATCTTGAGAGCCAGATACAAAATGTTTGGTACTCTAATTCTTATTTCAATGAAGAGTATCTACACATTCTTTTCTCTTTCTCTTAGATAATGTGACTATTGATTTAACCACTGTTGACCATTCAGACCTGTTTGTGATAATGAGATGAAATTCAGTTATTTACATTTCCTGGGTTTCCTATATCTTCCCTTAAATTCCTGATAAATGTGTAAAGGGTGTCAAAATATACTCTCCATGCCACTTTGTCCATAAAGATTTCTCTCTCAAAAGCTTTCACCTAATTTGATCTCTTCTTGAGACCAACTTGCACTCACCATTCTTTCATGTTACATTCATATTGCCATAATTATAGTAAGTTTTGGTTTATTATTTCTCCTCTGACTATAACATTTTCAGCAAGTCATTACAAAGAGTAAAGATTTTGAAAGCAGAAGGATAGGAACTAGAACCCAATCTCTTCCATTCATTATCTACCAGATCTTGAAAAAAATAATTTCACTGATCTGTACTTTATTTTTCTCTACTGTTAAATTTAGGGTTCTCTGAGGATTAAATGAAAAAAAAAACATATAATATGGTTAAAACACTCTCTGGTACAGGATAGTTATATCTCCATTGGCCTTTACTCATATATTTACATTATTCAAAGATAATGTCATTATCCATGATGACAGTAAGCACTGCATACTTATCCCTTCCAAAAACAACAACAACAATAACAAACCAAACCAAAGTTGTGAGGTAAAAGTGCTTAGATCTCATTGTTTCCAAAATTAAGAAAGTTCTCTTACTTTCCATAGTAATCATAATTTCTTATATTTTTCTCTTCTCAGGGCACTATCATTCTCTCACTTATCTTCAATTAAAAATACAAAATTAACTTGGGTTTGTTGAATACCTTCAGAGTTGAAGTTATGTCGAAACTTACTTTCATACTATACCTTAACCCTGTCCTACTTATTCCTCATTTTATCAAAATCATTCCACACAACAGTGTTATTTTCATTTTCTCATGAATAGCAAACAAAAAAGCAAAAATGAAAAAAAGGTAGATGACCAGAGGAAATTGGAGATGGATTAAAAGTTGTTTTTTGTTTCATTTATTAATATTATTTATCACTGAAATGCAGATTATTTCAAATTGTCAAACTGAATTCAATCTGCAGCTATTTTATTTCTTCATGTTGTAAAATAAGTGCTTTCCTAGTTGTTTTAGTGAATTCCATAGCCCTGAAACTAACCCTTCTAGAATAAAAATAAAGATTTTTAAAATTATCAGCAAAATTAACAAGTGTCACTTTCAAATGCCAAAATATAAGTTACCCTTCCTAATAAAAAAATAACAATTTCTGACATTGTGTAGATTTCTTTAAAATTTACATCACATTTCTAGGTCCATGCATTATTTGATATCACCAACCTCCCAGTACAGTTGGGGATATCCAACTGGATATTATCCATATTTTTCAGAAAATAAAACAAAATTTGAGAGAATTTTAACAACTTTCTTAATTAGTAAATGAGAGGCAGAATTGAAAACCTGGTGTTTTGACAGATAGTCATTTCTACTACAACTTGCTACCTAAAACATATCCAGAGATATTTGCAAAAATTAAAGTCTTATTTTCTTTTTTGTTCCATGAAATAATTAAATGGATTATATTTTTAAATTGCCTTTCCCTGAAGGATATAAGCAGATAAGTCTTGCTATTCTAAAGTATTTGAGACCTTGAAGGGTGATAAACTTTATGCACAAGGTTGAGTAACTATAAATTTAATTATTTCATAAGGAAAAATAGTATAATATTTACAAGCAATTCCTTTAGCAACATTTTGAACTATATTTAAATGCTGGTTTATAATCACTGGCTTTGTGACCTGGCAGAGGTAATAACTTTTCTGAGTATCAATTTCTTCGCTAATAAATATAGATGGTAATTACTTAAAGGGTTGGTTTGGGAGATCAGATAAATTTTTACATGTAAACCATCTAATCTACTAAATCTAGTCTGACATATACGTGCTCAGTATAATGTAACTGTTATTAAGTATATCATTGTTGGGACACCTGGGTGGTTCAGTGGGTTAAGCCTCTGCCTTCAGCTCAGGTCATGATCTCAGGGTCATGGGATCGAGCCCCGCATGCTTCCCCCTCTCTCTGCCTACTTGTGATCTCTCTCTGTGTCAAATAAATAAATAAAATCTTTAAAAAAAAGTATATCATTGTTCTAAACCAGGTGAATGTACATGTATTTATGTATATCCATACATTTTTTCTGGTCTGATATCCTTTATTCTCTCCTAAACTGCACTGTAATCCATTAATCCCCTTTGCCTTACTAAATACAGGTTTAAAAACATTTTTTGCTTCGAAATGTTTTTATTTTTTAATTTTTCAGTTTTTCAGATAAATTTGACATGTTATAATTTATATATAAGATGCACAGTGTGTTACTTTGATACATCTATATATTTAATATAATTATACATTTGATATTATTGCCTTTGAAGCAATATTTATCCCATTACATCGTTATATTATAGTATTATTTACTATATTCATAATACTGTGTCTTAGATCTCTGTGGTTTTTACTACTCATTTCAAGTTTGTATTCTTAAACATTATCAATATTATCCCCATCCCTGGTAACCAACATTTTACTCTCTGTTTTTTAACAGATTTGACATTTTTAAAATTCCACATGTAAGTGATATATAATAGTTGTCCATCTGACAGCTTGCTTAGCATAGTGTGCACAAGGTCTGTCCCTGTTGTCACAAATGGCAAGCTATCTTCCTTTCTTGTGGCTGAATAATATTCCATTTTGTCTATATACCACATCTTTTTTATCCATTAATCTATTGATGGGCTTTTGGGTTGTTTCTTGTCTACTGTGAATAATGCTGTGACAAACATTGGTGTGTATATACCTTGTTGAAATTCTGTTTTCATTTCATTCACATATATACTCAGAAGTAGAATTGCTGGTTTGTGTGGTAGATCTATTTTTAATCTTTAAAGATCTTCCATGTTGTTTTCCTCAATGGTTTAACTAATTTACATTTCCATCAACAGTGTAGAAGGATTCTCTTTTTGTCACATCCTCCCCAATGCCTGTTGTCTCTTGTCTTCTTGGTAGTAGCCATTTTAACAGGTATGAGGTGATAGTCCATTGTTGTTTTGATTTGCATTTCTCTAATGATTAGTGATGTTAAGCATCTTCATGTCCCTGTTGGCTATTTTGATAGTTTCTTTGGAAAATGTCTATTTAGTTCATCTGCATGTTTTTTAGTTGGATTTTTTTTATTAAGCTTTGTTAGTTCTTTATATATTGTGGATGTTAACCTTGTCTCTAACATATGGTTTACAAATATTTTCTCCCATTCTGTATTTTGCCATTTCATTTTGTTGATTGTTTCTTTTGCTGTGCAGAAGACTTTAAGTTTGATATAGTCTTTTTTGTTAATTTTTCTGTTGATTTTTGCTTTTCTTGTTTGTACTTTTGATATCATGTCCAAAAAAATCATTGATAAGACCAGTATCAATACTTTTCTTTCTGTTTTCATCTAGGAGTTTTATGGCCTAGGTCTTATGTTTAAATCTTTGTTAAATCTCCATTTTAGTTTAATTTGTGCGAGTGGTATGAGATATGGGTCCACTTTCATTATTCTGGTTTTTTTTTTGTTTGTTTTTTTGTTTTTTCAGTTTTCCCACACATCTTGTTGAAGAGACTTATCTCTACCACATTGGGTGTTCTTGACTTCCTTGATGAATATTGTTTGACTGTAAATGCTAGGATTTAATTATGGACTCTATATTTTGTTTCATTGGTTTATGTCTATTTTTTTTCATTCCCCATACCATACTGCTTTTATAACTGTGGACTTGTAGTATAGCTTGAAATAAGAAAGTGTTAAACCTTTAGTTTTATTCTTTTTTTTCCTTAGGAGGATTTTACCTATTTGCTTTTGTGTGTGTGTGTGTTGGGGGGGTTTCTATATATATTTTTGGATTGTTCTATATCTGTGAAGAATATCTTTAGTACTTGAGGAGAACTGCATTGTATTTGTATATGGCTTTGGATAGTATGGCCATTTTAACAATATATATCCTTCCAATCCATGAACACAGGGTATCTTTCCATTTGTGTCTTCAATTTCTTTTAACAAAGTCTTGTATTTTCATCGTATAGATCTTTCACTTCCTCGGTTATATTTATTTCTAAGTATTTTATTATTTTTTATATTGTTGCAAACGGGATAGTTTTCTTCCCGGTGCTGTATCATTAGTGTAAAAGAATGTCAGTGCTTTCTCTAAGTTCATTTTGTAACCTGCCACTTTCCTGAAATAATTGATTCTTTTTTTTTTTCTTCGGTGTTTTGGGATTTCTATATATAACATCATATTAACAGCAAATAGTGACAGTTTCACTTATTCCTTACTGACTTGGATAACTTCATTTCTTTTTCTTGTCTAATTGTTCTAGCTAGGACTTCCAGTACTATATTTACTAGAAGTGGTAAGAGTGGTCAGCCTTGTCTTATACCTGATCTCAGAGGAAACTCTTTCAATTTTTCACTATTGATCTTAATGTTAGCACTGGGTTTCTTGTGGACTTTATTATTATGAGGTATGTTCTTTCTATACCCAATTTGTTAAGGGTTTTTATCATGAAAGCATGTTGCATTTTTTTCATTTGTTTTTTTCTTCAACTGTTGGGATGATACTGATATGATGATTTACATTTATTGATTTGCATATGTTGAACCATCCTTGAATCCCATTTGTTATGGTATAATCTTTTTAATACCTTCTTGAATTAGGTTTGCTAATATTTTATTGAGAATTTTTGCACCTATATTTATCAGGGATGTTGGTCTCTAGTTTTCTTATGATAACTTTTTCTTATTTTTGTATCAAGGTAATGATGGCTTCATAAAATGAGTTTAGAAGTGTTCACTCATCCTTGACATTTTGGAAGTTTGGAATGGATTGGTGTTAATTCTTTAAATGTTTGGTAGAATTCATAGTGAAGCTGTCCAGCGCTGGAGTTTTCTGTATTGGGAGTGTTGGTTTTTATTACTGACTCAATTTCTTGAGTCATTATTGGTCTTTCAGGTTTTCTATTACTTCCTGACCCAGTTTGGTAGGTTATACAATTCTAGAAAAGTATCCATTTCTTCTAGGTTATGTAATTTCTTAACATTTACTTGTTCATAGTAGACTTGTAGTTCTCTGTATTTCTGTAGTATATTTTTGCCCATTTCTCCCTCAGGTTTGTTAGTATTAGCTTAAAATATTTTGTTGCTTGAATGTTGGGAGAATATACATTTATGATTATTGTATCTTTTTGATATATTAATCTCTTTCTTGTTATATAATGACCTTCTTTGTCTCTTGTTATCATTTTTGGTTTGACACCAATTTTGTCTGTTATAAAGACACTTGCTTTCTTTTGGTTACCATTTGCTTGGAGTATCACCTTCCACTCCTTCACTGAGCCTATGTTTGTCTTTATAGCTCAATCAAGTCAGCTGAAGGCTGCATATAATTTGGTCTCTCTCTCTCTCTCTTTTTTAAGATTTTATTTATTTGACAAAGAGAGAGAAAGAGACAGCAAAAGAGGGAACACAAGCAGGGGAAGTGGGAGAAGGAGAAGTGGGCTTCCTGCGGAGCAGAGAGCCTGATGTTGGGCTCCATCTCAAGACGCTGGGATCATGACTGAGCTGAAGGCAATCACTTAATAACTGAGCCACCCAGACACCCCTGGTCTCTCTTTTTTTTAATCCATTCAGCCACTATCTACCTTTTGATTAGTGAGATCAATCCATTTACATTTAGGGTGATTATTGATATATGAGGACTTACTACTGACATTTATCTTTTGTTTTCTGGTTGGATTTTTTAAAAAATATTTCCATTATTTCTTTTTTCCTTGTGTCTGTCTACCTTTTTAAGCTGATTATTTTCCATGATGATTTGTGAAAGGAAATTTCTCCCATTACAGCTCCCTTACCCATATTTTATCTAAGGAGTAGGAAAAAAAGAATAGTCAATCGGGTTCAAGAGTTCAAGGGAAAAGATTGAGAACAGTGCAGTCAGGAAAGTGGGTGGTGAGGCAGGAGGGAAGAAAGCTATAGCACCAGAGAAACTCTTGTGAAAGTTATGTCCCTAAGACAAAGATCTACTAAAAGACTAAGATTTAATCAAAGCATTATAGAATGCCAGTCCCCCTTCCCCCAACAAAATGCTATACCACCACAGCAACAGGGCTTCAGTATAATAACAGTAGATACAGCTGAAAGGGTTGTATCACTACAGACTATTTCTGAGAAGAAGTACTTAGGGAAGTCAATGTTAAGAGAGGAGATTAAAAACAAACAAACAAAAAAACAAACAAGAGCCTTAGAGGAATTTGACAGCTCTTTTATCTACAGAAACATTCTTATGACTCATTCCTAGGCAGATTAAAATCACTTCTCACACTGGAGACCTACTGACCTCAGATCTTATTATATCTTTATTTTAACAAAAATTTAGAAGACATGCAAGTAGACAAGAAAAGACAAATACAGTCTTCAAGGTAACTAGAAAAAGAAGGTCAACTGAAGCCTAAAGCAAATAAAGAAAAATAATAAAAATTATAGCAGAAATTAATACAATTGAAAACAAAACCAAATAAAAAACAGTGGAGAAAATCAAAAGCAAAATTGATTCTTAAACAGATCAATAAAATTGATAAAACCCTAGTCAGGTTAACTAATAACTAAAGATAGAAGGTGTAAAATAACAACATAACAAATGAAGGAGAGGACATTTCTGCTAACCCCAAAGATGTTCGTTGGATAATAAATGAACACCTCTATACTACCAAATTTCATTTTTGAATAAAAAGTATCAAACCTTTGAAAGACTTTGAAATTACTGAAAGTTATGTGAGGAAATATAGACAATCTGAATAACCCTAATGTGTTAAACAAAATGAATAAAAATCTGATACTTTATAAAAAAAAAGAGAAGGCTATAGTTACAGATGATTTCATCAATGATTTCTACCAAATATTTAAATAATAAATGATGGAAAATTTCCACAATATCTTTAAGAAAATAGAAGCAGAGGGATCAGTCAACAACTCATTCTGTGAGTTGAGTAGTTCTCTAATACCAAAACCAGATAAAGAGATTATAAGAATTCTACAAACCAATATCTTTTTAAAATTTTTTTCAGTGTTCCAAAATTCATTGTTTATGCACCACACCCAGTGCTCCATGTAATATGTGCCCTCCATCATACCCACCACCAGGCTCACCCAACCTCTCACTCTCCTCCCTTCCAAAACCCTCCGTTTGTGAGAGACTGTAGACTCTGAGAAATATTTTTTAAAGATTTTATTTATTTATTTGAAAGAGAGATAGCATAAGTAGGCAGAGCAACAGGCAGAGGGAGAGGGAGAAGCAGGCTCTCCACTGAGCAGGGAGCCCGATGTGGGCCTCAACCCCAGGACCCTGGGACATGACCTGAGCCAAAGGCAGCCACTTAACCATCTGAGCCACCCAAGTGCTCTTAGACCAATATCTTTTATGAACAGAGAAGAAATACTCCTTGACAAAATATTGGAAAATGAAATAAAGGGATATATAAAAAGATTATGTGTCATGATGAAATGGTGTTCATTCCATGAATGTAAGACTACACATTAAGTTCATCAATATAATTTATTCTATTAACATACTGAATAAGAAAAATCACATGACTATATCTATACATGTAAAAAAGAGCATATAAGGAAACTAGAGACCCATTCATAATAAAAAGTAAAAAAAAAAAAGAGAACAAGAAGGGAACTTTCATAAGCAAATAATGGGTATATACAGAATGCATAGATCTAACATCATACTTAAGGGTGGGAAACTACTTTCCCAGTACAACTGGTTAAAAAAAGAAGAAAAGGAAAAAAGAAAAAGCAATGAAGTACTCTAAGCATTTCTATTCAGCTCCTTATTAGAAAGGAGCTTCTTTCTAATCAACCTAATGTAATCTTTATCAACCTTCTGCAAAAAGATAAAACAAAACAAAACAAAAAAGAAGGAAAGAAAGTATACTTGGATTAAAAAAAATCACAAAAGGAGACAGCAAGAGAGGAAAAAATGAACAAAGGAATTCCAAAAAACAGAAAGCAACTAACAAAATGACAGCAATAAGCCCTTAACTATCAATAACTAATTTTAAGTATGGATCGATTAAATTTACTAAACAAAACCAACAGCATGACTGAATGTGGGGAAGGGGAGGTGGTTGGGGTAGATCCAATGCCATGCTGCCTACAGGAGACTCACTTTATTTCTCATTTTTATTTTTACGCACTTACCATTTTTTATTAAGTTTTTTATTTTAATTCCAGTATATTTAACATACAACGTTATATTAATTTCAGGGTTACAATATAGTGACTCAATAATTGTATACATTATTCAGTCCTCATTATGATAAGTGTTTCTTTAAGCCCCATCACCTATTTCACTTATTCCCCCATGCATTATCCTTTTGGTAACCATCAGTTTGTTCTTTATAGATAAGAGTTTATGGAAGTACTGTAATGTATATCTGAAACTATCCACTTGGGTACATTCTAAATTTTGGAAACCTACTTCCTCCCAGTTGGCACATTTAACTCTTACATAAAGAGGCATGCCTTAGATCTTCATGAAAATGACAGCTGAATGCTAAAATGCTAATTCTGGTCACCTTGGCTGTATGTATCACTCAATGTCACCACATTGCTTTCTGGCAGTAGTAGCATCAGGAAGATCACCTCTACCACAGCAATTGTGTGCCAGATCTCATGCAAGTACATCAAATTGGAAGAAACCAATTCACACTGAAACCTTCATGGGAAAGAAGATTTGAGAATCATAAATAATATTTTCTATCTATGAAACCAACAGTATGGACAGGAGGTTGAAAGATCAAAAGGAATCTGTGATAAAACCTGTGGGAAACATACCTCTGGAAATCTTTTGCTTTTTATTCTGACTGGCACCTTAGCAATATCCAGCTGGGGCCAAATTTTATGTTAATATCTTACCCTCAGTTTTCCTATAGCATAGATATTACATATTTATTTATTTATTTATTTATTTATTTATTTTTAAGATTTTATTTATTTACTTGACAGATAGAGATCACAAGTAGGCAGAGAGGCAGGCAGAGAGAGCGAGAGAGAGAGAGAGAGGAGGAAGCAGGCTCCCTGCTGAGCAGAGAGCCTAATGTGGGGCTCGATCCCAGGACCCTGGGATCATGACCCGAGCCGAAGGCAGAGGCTTTAACCCACTGAGCCACCCAGGCACCCCAATATTACATATTTAAAACTTACCCTGGTAGGCTTAGAGTTGTTATTGTGTGTTTTCCGAGATTTCCTCAATCCCCTAGAAATGAGCCAGAGACAGTAGCCTTGGTATACATATATATATTTTTTTTCCCCATTAGTGAGTTCAAACTCACTAATGGTACAGCCTACTAATGGTGCAGATTTTTTGCAATCATCACAGATATGAATCAGTTTTTGGAAGACCAAAGCTTTATCTCCTGCTTCATATGGGCAATGTATTTCAGCCCCAGAGTTGTAGTAGTCATCTTGACTCTTGCAAATTGATTTTAATTTTCCTGCTTGTTTCTAATACATTTTCTTTCTTTCTTTCTTTCTTTCTTTCTTTCTTTCTTTCTTTAGCTCAGATATGCATTTAAATAAAATTTGCTGTGTATTTTCCAGAAAAAAAAGTTGGGAGTCTGTTTCTTTGTGTATCTCTCTCTCTCTCTTTTTTAATCATTTTGCTTATTTGTATTGTTTCTTAAATTCCATGTATGAGTGAAATCATATGATATTTGTCTTTCTCTGACTAATCTGTTTTGCTGAGCATTATATTCTCTAAGCTCCATTTATGTCATTGCAAACGTCAAGATTTCATTCCTTTTTTTTTAATGGCTAAGTAATATTCCTGGGTGTGTGTGTGTGTGTGTGTGTGTACTTCTTTAGCCATTCCTCTAGCAGTGGACCCTAGAGCTTCTACCATAATTTGGTTGTTGTAAATAATGCTACAATAAATACAGGGGTGCCTGCATCCCTTTGAATTAATGTTTTTGCATTTTGGGGCAAATACCCAGTAGTATGATTACTGGGTCATCATCTGTTTTTGGCTGGTTGAGGAACTCCTTGATGTCTTCCACAGTGGCTGCACCAGTTTCATTCCTACCAACAGTGTACAAGTGTTCCTTTTTCTCCACATTCTCACCAACACCTGTTTTTGTGTGTGTGTGGCTGAGTTTAGCCATTCCGACAGGTGTGAGTTGATAACTCACTGTAGTTGGATTTGCATTTCCCTGATGATAACTGATGTTGAGCATCTTTTCATGTGCCTGTTGGCCATCTAGGTGTCTTTTTTGGAGAAATGCCTGCTTATGTCTTCTCTCCATTTCTTTAATTAGATTATTTGTTTTTTGGGTACTGGGTTGTATAAGTTCTTTATATATTTTGGATACTAGCCCTTTATTGTATATGTCATCTGAAAATATCCTCTTCCATTCCATAGGATGTCTTTTAGTTTTATTGATTATTTTCTTCACTGTGCAGGAGCTCTATTTTGATGTAGTCTCCATAGTTTATTTTTGCTTTTATTTCCTTTGCCTCAGGAGATATATCTAGAAAAATGCTGTTATGGTAGATATTAGAGAAATTCCTGCCTATGCTCTCTTCTAGAATTTTTATGGTTTCAAGTCCAGATATAGGTCTTTAATCCATTTTGGATTTTACTTTTGTGTATGGTGTAAGAAAGTGGTCCAGTTTCTTTCTTTTGCATGTAGCTGTCCAGTTTTCCCAGCACCACTTGTTGAAGAGGCTGTCTTTTTCTCATTTGATATTCTTTTCTGCTATGTCAAATATAATTGACCATAAAAGTATGAATTTCTTGCCAGGCTTTCTATTCTGTTCCACTGGCCTACATATCTGTTTTTATGCCAGTACCATACTGTTTTGATTACTACAGCTTTGTAATAGAACTTAAAGTCTGGAATTGTGACACTTTCAGTTTTTTTCTTTTTCAAGATTTTTTAAATTTATTTATTTTTTTGCTATTCAGGGTCTTTTATGGTTCCTTACAAATTTCAGGATTGTTTATTCTAGTTCTGTGAAAAATGCTATTGGCACTTTGATAGAGATTGCATTAAATATGTAGATTGCTTTGGGTAATATAAACATTTTAGCAGTATTTTTTCTTCTAACTCATGAGCATGGAATGCCTTTCCATTTCCTTGTTTTGTCTTCAATTTCTTTCACCAGTGTTTTATAATTTTCAGAATACAGGTCTGATCTTTCACCACTTTGGTTAAGTTTATCCCTAGGTATTTTATTTTTGGTACAATGGTAAATGAGATTGTTTTCCTACTGCTTCTTTACTGGTGTATAGAAATACAACAGAGTTCTGTACATTGAATTTCTATACACCAGATTTTGTATCCTGTGAATTTACTGAATTCATTTATCATTTCTAGTACTTTTGTAAGGAGTCTTTTTCTATAGTATCATATAATTTACAAATAGTGAAAGTTTTACTTCTTCCTTATCAATTTCGATACCTTTTATTCCTTTTCTTTTCTGATTGTTGTGGCTATGACTTCCAGTACTATGTCGAATAAAGGTGGTGAGAATAGACATCATTTTCTTGTTCTTGTTCTTGTTCTTGTTCTTAGGGGGGAAGCTCTCAGTTTTTCTCTGCTCATTATTATGTTCACTGTGGGTCCAAACAGTTTTGGGTCACCTGGGTCACTCAGACATTCGAGTGTCTGAATCTTGATTTTGGCTCAAGTTAGGATCTCAGGATGGATCTATTCCATATTAAATTCCACACTCAGTGGGGAGTCTGCTTGAAGATTTCTCTCCCTCTTTCTATGTTCCTCCTCTTACTTGTGTGCTCAATCACTCTCTTTTTCTCTCTCTCTCAAATAAATGAAAAAAAAATTTAAGAGTTTTACTTATTTCTTTCCAGTCTGTATTTACTGCATTCCTTTTTCTTGCTAGGAGCTCCAATGCAGTGTTGAACAAAGGTTTGAGAGTGAATATCCTTGCTTTCTCCTTAATCTTGGCAGGAAGCAGTCTTTCCCCATTAAGTATGATGTAATATGTAGGATATTTGCAGATATTCTTTATCAAGTTGAGGAAACTTGTGCTTCCTATGAGAGAAAGATCACAGTAATTGACAGTACAATTACTTGTGCACTTTTGAAGGAAACTTTCTGTTTTCAGAATCCACTGTCAGTCTTTTGTAGTGAGCATTTTGTGGACACTTATGACAAGGAATGTTGAGAGAATACAGATTACCTTTCTTTCTGGGACTCCAGAGATTCTGAACTGTCACATTAGCCCACAGTTCCCCTTTGAGAATTTGTTTAAATTTCAGTTTTCTTCTTAATTCTTTTATGGCTGTCACCTTTCCCTCTCATGTTCTACCGTGTCTGGTTTTGCCTTAAGGAGGCTTCTCATATTAGAATTCAATTCACCTGATTGTTTAGTAATGTTAAATCTGTAATGAACTAAAAAAGGCAATGATTTTATAGTTGGCTTTTTTTAACTGCTACTTAGGGAGTAATATTTTTTAACACTTGACTATACTATAACTGGAAGAACTGGCATCAATTATTTATGTTACCAATATTTTTGAGCTCTTACCATGTCCCAAGTTCTATGTCAAATGGGATTTTGTGGTCCGAATAGAATTAACTCTCCACCTAGAGTAAGAAGACTGAGGCCTAATTACAACTCTACATCTTACTTTCTGTATATTGCATCTTAGCTACTTATAGAGCTATTTGTGCTTCCATTTTCTTTTCTTTAAAACAAAATGGTTACTTTGTTATGAATATCAAATGAGATATGAAAACATAAAAGTTTGTTAAGCAGCTCTCAATTTGGAAATATGAGAAAATTATATTTGTGAAGCTATCTTTTATTATAATTTTAGACCCCACAAAATGGCCAGAGTGTCCCATTATCACAACCCTACCAATAATAACAACTGTAACAAAGGCATTTAAGGTATTGAAGAATTATAAATCGTATTGAAACACGTCCAGTTGGTAATAAGCTTCACATTTTGGATTCCAATGGACATTTTCAGAAACAGTGAAATTGGGATAAAATTGCCCTGTCATTGTGCATTATTTATACATTGGGTATAAATAGAAAAAGAATGCACATGTGAAACAAAGATAATGGAATTTTCCTCCTGACAACAAATCCTCTCAAAAATATCAAAATGAGTGGTATAAAGATTTATTGAGCTGAGTTGTTAGATTAGGAACATAATTTAAAAACAAGAGGAGACATTTTATTACAAAACTCCTATTTATAGGTAAGAAATCAAAAGCCCAGAGAGGTTAAGTGATATACTCAAGGTTACACAGAGAAATGATTGTATGATGGAAATTCCTCCACAGGTCTCCTAACTCCTGGCCTAGTGATCTTACATTGTAGTTTTGTAATAAGGCATGCTTCATTGCTTTATTATTTTAAATAAATATTTATTTTTAGGACTATTTTATAGAAAAATTTATAGAAAAATTTCAAAAGTAGTAGAATGAGCAGTTTCCCTCATTATTAACATCTTACATAGTCTGATATATTGGTTAAAATTAAGTAACCAATGATGCATTATTATTAACTGAGGTCTGTAGTTTATTAATATTTGCTTAAGTTTTACCTAATATCCTTTTTCTGTTTCACAATCTTATCCAAGTTACCACATTACATTACATTTAGTTATGTCTCCTCTTAGCTATGACTGTCAAACTTTCCTTGTTTTTGACAGCCTTGACAGTTTTGAGGTCAGATGGTTTTGCAGAATATCCCTCAATTGAGATTTTTTTAAAAGATTTTATTTATTCAGTTGAGAGGGAGAGAGAGCACAAGAGAGAGAGAGCAAGCCCAAGCAGGGTGGGGAATGGGAGAGGGAGAAGGAGAAACAGGCTCCCCACTGAGCAGGGAGCCCAACAGGGGCTCAATCCCAGGACCCTGGGATCATGACCCTAGCTGAAGGCAGATGCTTAACGAACTGAGCCACCTAGGAACCCCCTTAGTTGAGATTTGTGTGATGTCTTTCCCATTATTAGAGTGGAGTGATGGTTTTCATGAAGATCACAAAGTTAAAGCCCTATTTTCATCATGTTGTATCAAGGGTACATTCAATCCACTTACTTATCACTGTTGATATTGACTTTAATGCCTAAGAGAGGTAGTGTTTGTCAGATTTCTTCACTGTAAAGTTATTCTTTTCTTCTCTATTTCCATAGTTTGGAAGGAAATTACTTATGTATTGGCCACACTTAAGGAGGTGGGAGGTGACGTTCCACTTCCTGGATGATGGAACATTTTCTTAAACTATTTAGAATTATTCATGGAGGATTTGTCTCTTTGCTTCCATTTTTTAAAATGTATTCAATCATTTGTTTCTACCAATATGAACACATGGACACTTATTTTGTACTCTTTGTTACAATCCAATAGGATTTTATTTGGTTATCCAAATTGTTTCAACTTTGTTCATTCAGCTCTTCAATTGTTTTCTATCTCTTTGATATACCCCTATATCATGTGTGTGTGTGTATTTGAACACTTCTCCAATTTTGCTGCTACAAAATGCTCTTGGTCTATTTTGTGTATTTTCTGCTATAGTCCTAGAATCAGTCATTCTTCTAAGAATCCCTCCTATGTGCAGATTGATATTAGAAACCAAAACTTCAGCACTGTGTGTGCTCATTGCTACTGGCTGTCATTGTTTCTAGACCCTCTTAGCTGACAGATTTTTTATCCATTCACCCATGAATTATCTTTCATTTGCTTCCAATTTTTGACAAGTATGAATAAAACTAATATAAACATTGTGGGGGGGCTCCTGCTTGGCTCAGTGGGTTAAGCCTCTGCCTTCAGCTCAGGTTATAATCTCAGGGTCCTGGGATCGAGCCCCACATCAGGCTGTCTGCTCAGCAGGGAGCCTGCTTCCTTCTCTCTCTCTGCCTACTTCTCTGCCTATTTGTGATCTCTTTCTCTGTCAAATAAATAAGTAAAAATAATCTTAAAAAAAAAAAAAAGAACAACATTGTGGGAGTGCAGTTTTTGATGTATTTGGGGAAATGTCCAGAAGCATGATTTCTGAATCACACAGTAAAACTGTGTTTAGTTTTGTAAAAAAAAAAACACCAAACTATCTTCTGATGTGGCTAAATATTTTACGTTTCAGTCTGCAATGAGTGAGAGCTCCTATTGTTCAACATCCTTACCAGAATTTGATATTGTCAGGTTTTAGATTTTGGTCTAGTATAATACATATATAGTGGATTTCATTGTCATTTTAGTTTGCAATATATGTTTATTTGACATTTGTATATCTTCTTTGGTGAGATGATTAATCATATATTTTGCCCGTTTTTAAACTGTGGTCTTAGTTTTGTTATGGTTGAATTTTAGGGGTTCTTTGAATGCAAGCCCTTTATCACATATGTGTCTTACAAATTGTTTTCCCAGGCTATGATTTATCTCTAGAGTCTCCTCATGGTGTATTTTACTAAATGTAAGGTTTTTTGTTTTGTTTTGTTTTAATAAAGTCCAGCTTAATAATGTTTTCCTTTCATGCATTATGCATTTCATGTTATATCTAAAATCCTGTCATTAACCTAAGGTTAACTAGATTTTCTCTTTTGTTTTCTTCAGAAAGTTTAGTTTGTCACTTTACATTTAGGACTTTCATCCATTTTGAGTCTATTTTTGTGTATGATGTAAGGAAATGATCCAGTTTCATTCTTCTCCATGTGGTTGTCCAATTTTCCCAACACCATTTGGTAAAGAGATTGTCTTTCTTTCATTGGATATTCTCTCCTGCTTTGTCAAAGATTAGTTGACCAACTGAGGGTCCATTTCTGGGTTCTTTAGTCTGTTCCACTGATCTATGTATCTGTTTTAGTGCCAGTGCCATACTGTCTGGATAATCACAGCTTTCTAATAGACCTTGAGGTATGGCATTGTGATACCACCAGTTTTGGTTTTCTTTTTCAACATTCCTCTGGGTATTCAAGTTCTTTTCTGTTTCCATACAAATTTTAGGATTATTTGTTCCATTTCCTTGAAAAAAGTTGATGGTATTTTGATAGGGATTGCATTAAATATATAGATTGTTCTAGGTAACATAAACATTTTAACAATATTTGTTCTTCCAATCCATGAGCATGGAAGGTTTTTCCATTTCTTGGTGTCTTCCTCAATTTCTTTCATAAGTGTTCTTTAGTTTTCTGAGTGCAGATCCTTTGCCTATTTGGCTAGGTACATTCCTAGGTATCTTATGGTTTTGGGTGCAATTTAAAGTAGGATTGATTCCTTAGTTTCCCTTTCTTCAGTCTCATTGTCAGTGTATAGAAATGCAACTGATTTCAGTAATTGATTTTATATCCTGCCACTTGGCTGAATTCCTCTATGAGTTCTAGCAAATTTGGGGTAGAGTCTTTTGGGTTTTCACAGAGAGTATCACGTTATCTGCAAAGAGAGAGAGTTTGACATCTTTGCCAATTTGGATGTCTTTTATTTCTTTTTTGTTATCTGATTGCTGATGCTAGGATTTCTAGTACTATGTTGAACAACAGTGGTGAGAGTGGACATCTCTGCCATGTTCCTGCCTTTAGGACAGTTTTCCCCCATTGAGAATGATATTCACTATGGGTTTTTTCATATTGAAAAATGATATTGAAGTATGTTCCCTTGATCCCTACAGTGTGAAGAGTTTTAATCAAGAAAGGATACTGTATTTTGTCAATTTTTTTAAAGATAAATTGAAAGTATCGCATGGTTCTTGTCCTTTCTTTTAGTAATATGATGTATCACATTGATTGATTTGCAGATGTTGATCCACCCTTTCAGCCCAGGAATAAATCCCAAACTTGACTGTGGTAAATAATCCTTTTAAGGTACTGTTGGATCCTATTAGCGAGTATTTTGGTGAGAATTTTTGCCTCCATGTTCATCAGGGATATTGGTCTATAATTCTCCTTTTCGGTGGGGTCTTTGGTTTTGGGATCAAGATAATGCCAGCCTGATAGAAAGCATTTGGAAATTTTTCTTCCATTTCAGTTTTTTGAAAGAGCTTCAGAAGAATAGGTATTAATTCTACTTTAAATGTTTGGTAATGTTCCCCTGGGAAGCCCTCTAGTCCTGGACTCTTGCTTGTTGGGAGATTTTTGATTACTGCTTCAATTTCCTTGCTGGTTATGGGTCTGTTAACTTCTTCTCTTTCTTTCTGTTTCAGTTTTGGTAGTTTATACATCTCTAGGAATGCATCCATTTCTTCCAGATTGCCTTATTTGTTGGCATATCATTGTTCATAATATGTTCTTAAAATTGTATTTCTTTGGTGTTGGTTGTGATCTCTCCTCTTTAATTCATGATTTTATTTATTTGGGTCCTTTCTCTTTTATTTTGTTAAGTCTCACCAGGGATTTGTCAATCTTATTAATTCTTAATAAGATTTGTCAATCTTATTAATTATTAATTCAAAGAATCAGCTCTTACTTTGGTTGATCTGTTCTACTGTTTTTGATATCTATTTCATTGATTTCTGCCCTGATCTTTATTATTTCTCTTCTCCTGCTGGGTTAAGGCTTGCTTTGCTGTTCTTTCTCCAGCTCCTTTAGGTGCAGAGTTAAGTTGTATATTTGAGACCTTTCTTGTTTCTTGAGAAAGACTTGTGTTGCTATATACTTCCCTCTTAGGACTGCCTTTGCTGCATCCCAAAGCTTTTGAACAGTTGTGTTTTCAGTTTCATTTGTTTCCATGTATTTTTTAAATTCTTCTTTAATTTCTTGGTTGACCCATTCATTCTTTAGTAGGATGCTCTTTAGCTTCCATGTATTTGAGTTCTTTCCAAATTTCCTCTTCTGATTGAGTTCCAGTTTCAAAGCATTGTGGTCTGAAAATATACAAGCAATGATCCCAATATTTGGTCCTGGTTGAGACATGATTTGTGACCCAGTATGTGATCTATTCTGGAGAATGTTCTATGTGCACTAGAGAAGAAAGTGTATTCTGTTGCTGTGGGATGGAATGTTCTTAATATATCAGTGAAGTCCATCTGATCCAGTGTGTCATTCAGAGCCTTTGCTTCCTTGTTGATCTGCTTAGATGATCTGTCCATTGCAGTGAGTGGAGTGTTAAAGTCCCCTACTATTATTGTATTATTATCAATCTGTTTCTTTAATTTCGTTATTTATTGGATTATATAATTGGCTATTCCCATGTTAGGGGCATAAATATTTACAACTGTTAGATCTTCTTGTTGGATAGACCCTTTAAGTAAGATCTAGTGTCCTTCCTCATCTCTTATTATAGTCTTTGGTTTAAAATCTAATTTGTCTGATATAAGGATTGCCACCTCAGCTTTCTTTTGATGTCAGTTAGCATGATGAATGGTTTTCCCCTCCCTCACTTTCAATTTGGAGGTGTTTTTTTTATCTAAAATGAATCTCTTGCAGACGCATTTTCATGGGTCTTGCTTTATTTATCCAATCTGATACCCTGTGTCTTTTGATTGGGGCAGTTAGCCCAATTACATTCAGGGTAACTATTAAAAATGTTAATTTAGTGCCATTGTATTACCTGTGAATTCAGTTTCTGTATATTGTCTCTGTTTCTTTCTGTTCTGTTACTTTTGGGCTCTCTCTTTGCTTAAAGAATCCTTTAAATATTTCTTGTAGGGCTGGCTTGGTGATCACAAATTCTTTTAGTTTCTGTCCTGGAAGCTTTTTATCACTCCTATTTTGAATGATATCCTACCTGGATAAAGTATTTTTGGCTGCATATTTATCTAATTTAGCACCCTGAATATTTCATGCCAGTCCCTTCTGTCCTACCAGGTCTCCTTGGACAAACCTGCTGCCATTCAATGTTTCTATCCTTGTAGGTTGCACACCTCTTGTCCTGAGCTGCTTTCAGGATTTTCTTTTTGTCTCTGAGATTTGCAAATTTCAATATTATATGCTGGGGTGTTAACCTATTTTTATTGATTTTGAGGAGGGTTCTCTGTGCCTTCTGAACTCAGATGCCTGTTTCCTTCCCCAGATTAGGAAAGTTCTACACTATAATTTGTTAGAGTATACCTTCTGCCCATCTCTTTGCTTTTCTGTGATCCCAAAATTCTAATATTGTTTCAATTTGTGGTAATATGTACCTCTCATATTCTCCCCTTGAGATCTAGTAGTTGTTTATCTCTCTTTTTCTCAGCTTCTTTATTCCCCCATCATTTGGTCTTCTATATGACCAATGATCTCTTCTGCCTCATTTATCCTGGCAGGTAGAGACTTTTTTTTTTTTTTTTTTGCATCTCAACAGACTTTTTCACTTAGACTTGAGTAGATTCTAGTTCTTTTATTTCTCCAGAAAGGTATCCTCTCATGTCTTCTATGCTTTTTTTTCAAGCCCAGCTAGTATCCTTATAATCATTATTCTGAACTCTAGTTCTGACATCTTACTTATGTCCTTACTGATTATATCCCTGGCAGTCAGTACTGCCTCTTGTTCTTTTTGTTCTTTTTTGAGCTGAGTTTTTCTATCTTGTCATTCTATCCAGAGAAGAACAGATGAATGAGAGAACAAAATATTAAAATGGCAACAATGACCCCAGAAAATTATACACTAAGCAAATTAGATGAGACTCAAAACAAAACAACAACAAAAAAATTTAAAAAAAAAAGAATATAATCAGATATGTGGAGAGAACAAAGCAATACATTGGATCTTATGTGTATTTTGGTCTATTTGTTAGAAAACTTGATCCCAAAATTGTAAAGAAAGGAAAATATATATCTATAAAAATAAAATTAAATACAATGATAGGATAGAATGTAACTATAAAAATGAAAATGAAAAAAATATTTGCAGTACATCCTGAGTATATTTTGGTCCATTTAAGAAACTGCATCTTAAAGTGACTCTTAACCTCACAAAACAAACTGAGGGTTGCTGGGGGGAGGAGGTCGGGAAAGGGGGGTGGGGTAATGGACATTGTGGAGGGTATGTGCTATTGTTAGTGCTGTGAAGTGTGCAAACCTGGCGATTCACAGACATGTACCCCTGGGGATAAAATATGTTTAAAAAAAATAAAAATTAAAAAAAAATAAAAAATAATAAAATAAATTTAAAAAAGATACAAACTTCCAGTTATAAAACAATAAGTTCTAGGGATGTAGTGTACAGCATGGTGACCATGGTTGATAATACTGAATTTTATATTTGAAAATATACAATCTAAATTAATGTTTTCAACAAAAGCATACTCATCTATCTGCATTATTAATTAAAACATCTTATTCTATTTAAAAAAAACCTGCATCTTAAAATTACAAAGAAATATATATATAGGATAGAATGTAACTGAATAGATGAAAATTTAAAAAGACTTTAACAAAACAAAAAAAAAATTTTTAAAAAGGAGGAGGAGGAAAAAGAGTATGATCAGACAGGTAAAGAGGACAGAGCCATTCAGTAGATTCTGGGTGCATTTTGGTCTGTTAGAAAAACTGCATCCAAAAATTATAAAGAAAGAATAACATGTATATAAAATTAAATACAATGAAAAGGTAAAATGTAACTGTAAAAATGAAAATTAAAATAAAAGATCTTAAAAAAGAGTTGATAAAATAGAAATTGGTTGAAAAAGGAAAGGGAAAAAAATTAAAATTGGAAGACTAAAGAACCATAGGAGGAAAAAATGAATTCTTATTCTATATAAGTACTGGAGTTCTCATCTGAAGTTCTCAATGATCTGTAATCTTGGTCCTGGCTAGAAGTTCTTGCTGATCTTCTGGGGGAGGGGCCTGTTGCACTGATTCTCAAGTATTTTTGCCCCAAGCAGAATTCCACTGCCCCTGCCAGGGGCCCAGGCTAAGTAATCTGCTCTGGATTGCTCTGTGTGACTTTTGTTCCTTGAAGGATTCACTGTTTTAGAGAATGCAAATGAAAATGGTGGCTTTCTATACTCTAGCCCCAGAGCCGAGAACTCAGGGTCCCACCCCTCAGTGTGCCCTCAAGGAAAAGCAGTCAGTCACTCCTGTTTCCCTGGTCTCTGTCTGCTCTGTGCTCACCCAGCCTATGACTGAGCATTGGTACCTCAGGCACCTGGCCCCATTTGGAGAGTCCAAACACTGCAGACTTCTTCAGCACACATCTGTGCCACTCCCCTCTAGGAGATGAAGGGAGGTGGTCTCACTGGTTCTGCTTGTTGGGCCTTTTCTCAGACAGCAGTCTCCCTATTATGCCACAGATTACACTTTATGGCAAGTCAGAGCTGAGAATCCATGCCTGGGCTTGCTGGTAGTAGCCAGCTTCCCTATTACCATGCTTGGGAACTCTGTGGCACTCAGGCACCTCTGGTTTTCCTGTGATCCTGAGGATCTTAAGATCATACCATGCCCCCTAGGATTCTTCCCCACTTTGCCACCTGAGCACCTTTCAGGCAGGTACATCCCTCTAAGGGCATGGAGTGGACTCCTAAAAGTTCTCATTTTGTGCTTCAGTGCTATATCACTTTCCAGTAGCCAGCTAATAGAGGCTCCCTACCCCCCACAGTTTATCTTCCCATATATCACCTCAGATTCATTTCTCTGCAGCTCCTACCTTGAAGAAAGTGGTCAGTGTTCTATTTGTAGGGTTATAGCTGTTCTTTTCTTAGATCTCCAGTGGAGTTTATGGGTGTTCAGAATGATTTGATAGCTATCTAGCTGAATTCCTGGAAACAGACGAAAGTAAGCTCTCCTACTCCACTGCCATCTTGGACTCTCTGAAAACATTTAATTTTATCTTTATTTTTTCTCCAAAGCTCTTCCTTTCTTTATGTAGATCTGAATTTCTGAACTATATCATTAATATTTTTTGCAGGACAGGTCTTCTGGTAATGCATTCTCCTTTTCTCTCTGTGTGAGAAAGTGTTTATTACTCCTTCACTTTGAAGGACAATTTTGCTGGATATAGAATTCAAGGAGGATGACTTTCTAATTTAAACAATATCAATATGTCATTTTACTCTCTTTTTGATTGCATACTTTCCAATGAGGAATCCACTATAATTCTTTTTTTTTGTTATTTTTAAAATTATTATTATTTTTTATTTATTTCATTTCTTTTCAGCGTAACAGAATTCATAGTTTTACACCACACCCAGTGATCCCTGCAAAGCGTGCCCTCCATAATACCCACCACCTGGCTCCCCCAACATCCCAACCCCCACTCCTTCAAAACCCTCAGGTTGTTTTTCAGAGTCCATAGTCTCTCATGGTACATCTCCCCCCCAATTTCCATCAACTCCCTTCTCCTCTCCATCTCCCCATGTCCTCCGTGTTATTTGTTATGCTCCACAAATATGTGAAACCATATGATAATTGACTCGCTCTGCTTGACTTATTTCACTCAGCATAATCTCTCCCAGTCCCATCCATGTTGCTACAAAAGTCGGGTAATCATCCTTTCTGATGGAGGCATAATACTCCATAGTGTATATGGACCACATCTTCCTTATCCATTCGTCTGTTGAAGGGCATCTTGGTTCTTTCCACAGTTTGGCGACCGTGGCCATTGCTGCTATAAACATTGGGGTACAGATGGCCCTTCTTTTCACCACATCTGTATCTTTGGGGTAAATACCCAGTAGCACAATTGCAGGGTCATAGGGAAACTCTATTTTTAACTTCTTGAGGAATCTCCACACTGTTCTCCAGAGTGGCTGCACCAACTTGGATTCCCACCAACAGTGTAAGAGGGTTCCCCTTTCTCCACATCCTCTCCAAAACATATTGTTTCCTGTCTTCCTAATTTTGGCCATTCTAACTGGTGTGAGGTGGTATCTCAATGTGGTTTTAATTTGAATCTCCCTGATGGCAAGTGATGATGAACATTTTTTCATGTGTCTAATAGCCATTTGTATACCTTCATTGGAGAAGTGTCTGTTCATATCTTCTGCCCATTTTTTGACATGATTATCTGTTTTGCGTGTGTTGAGTTTGCGAAGTTCTTTATAGATCCTGGATATCAACGTTTTGTCTGTACTGTCATTTGCAAATATCTTCTCCAATTCCGTGGGTTGCCTCTTTGTTTTGTTGACTGTCTCCTTTGCTGTGCAAAAGCTTTTGATCTTGATGAAGTCCCAAAAGTTCATTTTTGCTTTTGTTTCCTTTGCCTTTGGAGACATATCTTGAAAGAAGTTGCTGTGGCCCATATCAAAGAGGTTACTGCCTATGTTCTCCTCTAGGATTCTGATGGATTCCTGTCTCACATTGAGGTCCTTTATCCATTTCGAGTTTATCTTTGTGTACGGTGTAAGAGAATAGTCGAGTTTCATTCTTCTACATATAGCTTTCCAATTTTCTCAGCACCATTTATTAAAGAGACTGTCTTTTTTCCACTGTATATTTTTTCCTGCTTTGTCGAAGATTATTTGACCATAGAGTTGAGGGTCCATATCTGGGCTCTCTACTCTGTTCCATTGGTCGATCTGTCCGTTTTGATGCCAGTACCATGCTGTCTTGGTGATCACAGCTTTGTAGTAAAGCTTGAAATCAGGTAATGAGATGCCACCAGTTTTATTTTTGTTTTTCAACATTTCCTTAGCTATTCGGGGTCTCTTCTGATTCCATATAAATTTTAGGATTATTTGCTCCAGCTCTTTGAAAAATACCGGTGGAATTTTGATGGGAATGGCATTAAAAGTATAGATTGCTCTAGGTAGAATAGACATTTTAACAATGTTTATTCTGATCCAAGAACATGGAATGGTCTTCCACCTTTTTATGTCTTCTTCAATTTCTTTCATGAGTGTTCTGTAGTTCCTCGAGTACAGATCCTTTACCTCTTTGGTTAGGTTTATTCCCAGGTATCTTATGGTTCTTGGTGCTATAGTAAATTGAATCGATTCTCTAATTCCCCTTCTGTATTTTCATTGTCAGTGTATAAGAAAGCCACTGATTTCTGTACATTGACTTTGTATCCTGCCACGTTACTGAATTGCTGTATGAGTTCTAGTAGTTTGGGGGTGGAGTCTTTTGGGTTTTCCATATAAAGTATCATGTCATCTGCAAAGAGAGAGAGTTTGACTTCTTCCTTGCCAATTTGGATACCTTTTATTTCTCTTTGTTGTCTGATT
>PISX010016238.1:0-46812 GCA_004024625.1 Mellivora capensis
GGAGAAGGGAGTTGAGGGAAATTGGAGGGGGAGATGAACCATGAGAGACTATGGACTCTGAAAAACAACCTGAGGGTTTTGAAGGGGCAGGGGGTGGGAGGTTGGGGGAGCCAGGTGGTGGGTATTATGGAGGGCACGCATTGCATGGAGCACTGGGTGTGGTGCAAAAACTATGAATTCTGTTATGCTGAAAAGAAATAAGAAAAAAAAAAGAATTAAAGTACAATGTGCATATAGTGTTTCAAGTGGTGACTGGCATTTTATAGACTCTTTTTGTAGTTGTAATATGTGTATTAGCCAATCTTTATTGAAGCATTGTCTTTTCCTGTGAAGCATTCAGCTTTTATTTTGTGCAGTAATTCCAAAATTTCTGTCAAATATCCCATTTCCCAGCCTCCAGATTTGTGTCCACTGGTATGCTAAATATCTTCACCTGGATGCCCTAATCCATGATTCAACATTATTCAAACAGTACTCAGCCTGTGACTACTTGGTTAACAGAATCTCATTCCTCACAGTGGCTCTGAGTTTGGAGATTCCCTTCCTCCCTCTTTTCCTCCTCCCTTCTATCCACCCAGCCAGTGTGCACTGAGCATTCTTTTATGGACTCTTCACTGTGCTCTGCCTTTAGGCTGCAGCAAAGAGCCAGAAGGTCTGAAGTCTGAAGAGAAGGATGAATTTTAAGAAAGTGTGATAGGTTCTATGATGGTGAAGAACAGAGTGCAGAGGACCCTTGCAGAATTGGGATGAAGTAGGACCAAGTTTAAATTTCTTCTCCCATTCCCATTTTCAATCAACCCAATAAATTCTACTTAGAGAATATTGTATTTCCATTCCTTTTTCTCTCTTCCCACTATAACTGTTCTGTTCAGTCTCAGTATTCCAGACACATTGGTCTAGGCTGGACATTTCTAAGAGTTTTGCAAATTTGTTTCCACTTTGTCCTGCAAGCAGCTGCCAAGTTCTCTTCCTGAAGCACAAATCTGATCATAATCTCTCTTGCTTAAAACTTTTTTTGGCTACCCCTATCAGAATTCAGTATAGGAAACAGAGGTCACTCTAAGTATTCTAATCATGAAAGGATTTAACATGGGGGATTAGGGATTATAAAATCAGAGGAAGATTAGAGGAGCAGACATAGGAAGGGTACACCAAGAATCTACCTCTAAAGTCTCTACTAAAAGTCTGGAGTTAAAGAACTCAGCCATAGTTGTTCATCGATCAGGAAGCCAGAGGTGCTACTGCCGCTCAACTGCCTTTCCTTACCCAGCAAGACAAAGTACCCCAGACTGGTGCTGCTGGAATACATCACTTCTCTGTAATCTTACCAAATTGGAAAGCAGCCAAAAGAGGTCAGAAAATGGTCTCCTTTTAATTTCCATCTTCCAAAGCTCATGCAAATGCATCAAATTCATGGAACCTAATGTTTCTTCTGAGTCCTGGCTTCAAAGAGTCTGGTAAATGTAGGTTTTAATTTGCTAGCCTCTGTATGGGAAGGGAGATTAGAAAGAGGGAGGGGTTGAGGGTGAGCAAGGCCATCATGGCATTCATCCTGCCAGACTCTTTGCTGCCTATAACAAATGCACCTAATGTTCAAAGCTGTGTGCAGTTTCATCCCTGCCCATCATGTTTTGCTTAACCTCTTCTACCACCTATAATGTCTGCCACTGGCAGGTGCTAAAAAGATGTTTGTTGAATGTCTGAATGAATGACTGAATCCATTCATTCCTGATGCAGTTCTCTCCTGCTTCTGGCCATAACTTTATCAGGTGTGATCTTCATGGCTGCTCCCAAATTCTACCTGCAGAAAGCCTGCCATTTCTCTGAGGCCCAGCCAAATCTGCCCTCCTCAGAAGGTCTTCTAAAATTCCCCTGCTCCCCACTTGTACCTGTATGTTAGAGCTTATCACCATCTTATCACCATGTTGCATATAGCTCTGTACTCTTTTTTTTTTTTTTTAACCAACCATGTTGTGAACTTCAGGAAAACAGTTACTGTTTTATTCATGAACATGACATTCTTTCCCTCCATGCTTCCCTTATACTTTCCTGACCATCTTCCCCTTTCCTCCTCCTTTTCTACAGATATAGCCACTCCAAGACCCTTCTTGGAGATTTTCTTTCACTTTTCTTATTTTCCCATATTGCAGTTGAAACTTGATAGTTTAGTAGGTTAAATCTTTGTAGCTGCCTTTCTCTTGTCTTGCATGAAGACCTACATGCCCATTTTTTCTTAGCCTAACACATTTTTCCTGTTTTACTCCAAGGCAGTAATACAGAATAAACCTAAAAGGGGAAGAGCCTTAGAAGGAAAGAGGATAAATTTATTTTTAGTTTTTTAGTGGAATTCACAGTATGTTCAGTGTTCTGTTTTTCTAGGCCTTGACAATAGAAACTGTATTAGTGGAACATTCCAGACAGTATCATATTCATAGCTGGGATTCTGAGGTATAAAGACAGAATCATGTGATTTGTCTGTGTTAGCCACAGTGAAGTTCTTAGAACTTTACTTTGTTTGGAGTATGGGAATCCTCTCACTATTCTTTTAAAAAGTTCATTTTCCAAAGACATCTACCTCATAAGACAACTGAAATTTGTAAAACAAAAACAAACCTGTAGTCTTCAGGGAAAGTAGTTTTTCTTTTTGTGCCTAAATAGACTTTTAGAGAAGTTTTAGGTTCCCAACAAAACTGAGCACAAGTACAGAGAATTCACATATACCTCTGTCCCCAAATCCATTGTCTCCTCCCTTATTAACATACCTCACCATAGTGGTACACCTCTTAAAACTTATGAACCTACATTAATACATCATCCCCCAAAGTCCATAGTGAATATGAAGGATCACTCTCAAGGTTATACCTTTGACAAAAACCCATGAAATATATGATGTATCTACCATTACGGTATTATAGAGTAGTTATAGGTCTTAAAATTGCTTTGTTCTCTACCTATTCATCTGCCTACTTAACCTCTGGCAACCACTTTTCTTAACTATCTTCATAGTTTGGTGTTTTCTAGAATGTCATATAGTTGGAATTATACAGCATGTACCCTTTTAATATTGGCTTTTTTCACTTAGTAATACACATCCAAGTTTCCTCCATGTCTTTTCATGGCTTGATAGCTCATTTCTTTTTAGTGTTGAATAATAATGTTCCATTGTCTGGATGTAACGCTGTTTTTGGACATTCACCTACTGAAGGACATCTTGATTTTTTCCAAGTGTTGGCAATTATGAATAAAGCTGCTATAAATACTTGTGTACTGGTTTTTGTGTGGACATAGGTTTTCAACTCATTTGATAAAAAATGAGCACAGTTGCTGGATTGTATGGTAAGAGTATAAGAGTGTGTTTTAAAGAAACCACTGACTTATTTTCTAAAGTGGCTGTATGACTTTTGCATTCCCACCAGAGATACAGATTTATCTTTATTAGAGGTTCAAGGGACTTCTTAAAGATTCATAAATGGAAAAATCCATCCCTACAAAGGTGTAGAATGGTCAGTGTATGGCCTAGTTTCGTTTTACCAAAATATGAGCCTGTCATAGTTATTTCAAATGCTCATTCTGTTTCTCCTCTCAACTCAAATAATAGAACTCAAGATTGGTTACAGGGAAAATTATATTTTAAAAAAAGGCAGACTAGATAATCACATCTGTAGCACTGATACTATGGTTCATTCTTGACTTTTTCTGCTTGTGGACTAGCAACTTTGGAAGAATGAGGAATGCAGGTGGTGTTCTGCTCCCCACCCCAGCTGACTTGGCCAGGTGTCTGCAGTCATTTGGGTGGACTTCCTTGCTGATAAGGCTATCACCCAGTTAGTCACACCAAGGGAAACTAGTTCCTTAGGTGTTAATGGACATTGAAGCTACAGACAGAGTTTATTCCTATTCTTTAGATCCATTGTAGCTAACTTTCTGTGAGAAAATTAGATAATAGTCTGGCTAGGGTGGAGGGTCCATTGTAAGGACTAGATCTTGATTTACTTCTTCAAGCCACACCCCTTCTTGCAGTGGTGCCTCTATACTGGGTGGGATACTGGATTTTCAAGTAACAGCCACAGCCCATTGGTAGCCTCACTGTTAAGAATGAAATTCTGCACTCAGGAACACAGGACTCTGTCCCCTCCAAACTTAAATGCTGGTGAAATTTCTCCAAGAAGGCTCTTCTGCTGGTGAAATTTCTCCAAGAAGGCCCTTCTGCTCAAGAAAATCAATAGCCTTTCCTCTGCCAGTTAATTCACAGTAGAAAGTATGTTTGGAATGCCTTATTGTTCCCAAGGTGCCCTAATTAGTTGGGTTATCATTAAAAGCCAGGAATTTCAGGGGTTGAATCTTTGTGGAGTAAATTAATGCCTGTGGTGTTCTATAATTTCAAGGAGAAGGAGAATTCTTAAATAAAAAAGTGAGCTAATTAAAAATAATCTCAGAGGGATTTTTAAATTTTTTGAACTGAAAGATTTTTCCCCAATCATATTAAAAACAATTCCACAAATACACAGAGTATCCATATATAACAGTTATTGTAGTAAGCTGATAAAAAAGACAAGATACCCTTAAAAAGACAAGATACTCTTACATCCCTCAGGAAACACAGACTCTAATAGAAGAGTCAGATACAAAGAGGAGCCTAGTCTCCCTATTACCATTTATTTGAGTGTGAAGAGGGACAGTTCATCTGAGGATACAAAGGTAAATAAAACTCAGGACTAGGACTTTCCTGAAGGAATCTGCTAAGAAGACAGGATATCATGGGATCAGTGCCATAATGTAGAAATGGTTAACTCTAGCATGTAGGGAGTGGTGTCTGGAAATGCTTCAAGGAAGAGGGAGATGCTTGAGTTGGGTCTTAAACAGTAGGAGTTCAGGAAGAGCAGGGCAGGGAGAAGAAATTCTAAGCAATGGAAAAAGCTTGGGACAAGACCCTGGAATTTTAAATAGCTTGGCAGGTCTGGAGCTCTGAATATTAAGACATAGATGAATGGGAGTAGTGAAATGGGAATATGTGAGTTAAGGAGTACCCTTCATCCTATACATGGTAAGAAGCAGGGAAGGGTTTTCAGTGGGAGAGGGAACAATGGTGTTTTCACTTAAAAATCCTCAGGTAGTTGTGAGGGATGGATTAGACAAAGTGAGATGCAAGTCTTCTGAGACCATCACATTAGCCCAGAGGAGAATTGGTAATGATACTGGGGTGGTGACAGTGGGGAGCTGATGGACAGAAGAAAGAGATGTTTAGGAGTACAGACAAGATGAGTTAGAGAATGATGCCTGGGGTTGCCTGGGTGTCTCAGTCGGTTAAGCACCTGACTCTTGATTTGGGATCAGGTCATAATCTCAGGGTTGTGAGATTGAGACCTCTGTTAGGCTCCACACTCAGTGGGGAGTCGGCTTGACATTCTTTCTCCTTCTCTCTCTCTGCCCCTCCCCCTCCTTGCTTTTTTGCTCTCTCTCTAAAATAAATAAATCTTAAAAAAAAAAAAAAAAGAATGATGCTGAGATATCTAAGTACCCCATAGAGTAGCCAAAATAGTCTTCTACGTAAGGGTCAATAAAAATTTTATTTGGGCAACACACTAGAGAGTGATGCTCTTAATTGAAAAAAAAAAAAAGGTAATCCAAAGGAAGAACATGTTGGGGGAAAAATTGTTTGGTATCAAGTCTAGGATTTTTTTTCCCTTTTTAAAAGACAAAGCAAAACTACCTGATTCCTGCCAATGACAAATCCATATGCCTGTTTTGTAGATTGGCATGCTATTATTGCTAATTGAAAATATTCTAATTGAAAACGATGTCCTTCCAGATGACCATTGGAAAATAACCTTCATACATTATACAGGATTGCCATGGTTATTTATTTATTAGGCCTCCTCTCAGGCTGGGCTAATCAGAAACAGGGATGATGTGGTCAGGCTCAGGAGGATTTCTGTATTTTGCCTTCAAGACAGCTCCCTGGGAGGGGAGAGAAATTGCCTAGATTCCCGGGCTGCTGGTATTCTGAAAACCATTTGTTCTAGTTGATGCTTCAGAGATCAAGGACCTTGTCAGCTTCTCAGGATGAGCTTGGACCAGAGCACTTTAAACATTAAAGAGGAGGAAAATGCGAAATAAGGACCTAGTAAACCCCCTGATTTATGAAATAAACATAATTTAACATTTTTGCTCAGTTCTTTTGTTCCTGTGTATAGGTGAGGATCAGTATGCCATTCTTGGTAATTCCTGTTTCTCATGGGGCAGGAGTTGGCATATGACATGTAGATGCCCCCATCCCTGAATAATACTTTAATGTCTGTTATACATTATTAAATATCTATATAAACTTGAATATTGTGATATTGTCCTGAGTATCATATTAAGTGACTTCTGAGATTTCATTCCACCTCAATAATGGATGATTAGAACTTTGGATAGATGTAGTTAAACGATATATACATATTGGTCCTGCTGTAAATATTTAAAAAATATATACTGAGTACTGGGTGATATAGCATGAGTACTGAGTACATAGCATGTTCTGGACACTTACTTTTAGGCTCTGGGGACATAATAAGCACAAGAGACCATCCTGGCCTGAAGGGAGCCTTCTTTATAATGTAGAAGATAAAATGTTAAATCAATAATCATATAAGATGGTTACAGATAGAGGTAAATGTATAAAGTGTAGAGAGGAATGTGCTGGAGAATGATTAGCAGAGTTAGGGAAGCCTTTGCTTGGATCTGAGGCAGAGAAAACCCATACAGAGATCCTGTGGTGAAATGAGCTTTGTGAGTTCAAGAGACAGAAGGAAAGCAGTCATTGGGGTGTATGTAGATACCATAGAATGATGGAGAAATGGCTTTTTCCAACGAGAAATAGAATGCTTATTAGAGACTCAGATTTATGTATGCTGCATATAAATGCCTATCCCATCTCATTCAACAGCTTAGTGAAATAGGCATTCTGGCTCCCATTTCGTAGATGAAGGACATGGGTGTGAAGGACTAGGTTTCTAGGACCTGAGTCTGGGCATTCTGACTCTTCCACTGTCCCTAACAGCAGACCAGCAGGATTGAGCAAGGCACTTGGAAAGAAATGCTGAGTCACTGGCTTCCTAGGCTGCCTTTCAGAAGATATTTGTCTTAAATTTTGTGATGGCTTTGATGGGATATTAACGATGATCAAGCAATGATGATAGTGGTGGCAGTAACTCTGCCAACTAGCATAGAGTTTTATAGTTTGCCAAGTATTTTATATGGTTCCTCATTTGTGGCTCAGAAGAGCCCTCAAAGGTAAGCACAACTTGTTTTATTCTTCTCATTTAGGTTAAGAGATTACCTGAGGTGACACAGGGGACAGGGCTGGGACTTGGCTCCTCTGATTCTAATTCAGGGCTCTTGCCTTAAACCACAGAAGCTCCTAATGGAAGGAGGAGATATATATGGCTCATAAGCCTGTAGTCCTTCAGACTTCCAGAAAACAAATTTGTGCTTTCTTTAGAGTGCTTTTGCCTGTGAAGAAGTATAAAAAATGGAGTCACTCATGAGTATATTGAACTCCTATTGTGTGCCAGACACTGGGATCATGAAAGGATCTCAAATAGGTTAAAAAATACAAATTATTTTAGTACAGTGTTTCTGGCCCTATAATACAAAACTAGAAATGATGCTATGAAAATACAGAGGAAGATGTGATTAAGTCACTTTGGGGAAAACTTCATCAAGAAAATAACTGAGCCTGGGTGGCTCAGTCGTTAAGCATCTGCCTTCAGCTTAGGTCATGATCCCAGGGTCCTGGGATCAAGCCCCACGTCAGGCTCCCTGCTCAGCAAAGAGCCTGCTTCTCCCTTTCCCACTCCTCCTGCTTGTGTTCCTTCTCTCGCTGTGTCTCTCTCTGTCAAATAAAATCTTAAAAAAAAAAAAAAACAACAACCATAAACTGGTTTTAAAGGGTAAACAGGGTTTCTTCAGGAAGGAAGGTTATTCTGGGAAAAATAGATAGTGTTCCTCAGATACTCTATTCCTTTATCATGGTAATTGGGTGTATACAGAGCATGGGTTATACAAGAAGGACTGACGGGAAGTGATGCTGGTAGATTGAAGTCCAGTTGCAAAGGGCCTTGAGCGCCAGGCTCAGGAAGCTCTGTATTTGGTCTGAACTTCACAGGTTTTTTTAACGAGGCAGTGGTATGATTATACTCTCTGTGTTTTAGAAACCAAATGCTGTTGGCAAGGGGATGTCGGGTTGGGACAAGGGAGAAGTCAGAAATTATCGTAATAGGGGCGCCTCGGTGGCTCAGTGGGTTAAGCCTCTGCCTTTTGGCTCAGGTCATGATCTCAGGGTCCCGGGATTGAGCCCTGCATTGGGATCTCTGCTCAGCGGGGAGCCTACTTCCCCCTCTCTCTCTCTGCCTGCCTCTCTGCCTACTTGTGATCTCTCTCTGTCAAATAAATAAAATCTTAAAAAAAAAAACTATCATAAGAGTTTGGCAGAAGGAGCAAACACCTGAATTTTTGGTTGTCATGCCTAATTACACATTGAAGAGAACTGTAGGAGTAACATTAGTGAGACTTAAAGACTTAATGTGGAGACAAACCAGTTGAATTTTTGAATGCACACACTGTTTTGTTTTTTAAAGATTTTTATTGATTATAAAAAGATATAAGATTATTATAAAATATATAAGATTTTATTTATTATTTTGACAGAGATCACAAGTAGGCAGAGAGGCAGGCAGAGAGAGAGGGGGGAAGTAGGCTCCCCGCTGAGCAGAGATCCCAATCCCGGGACCCTGAGATCATGACCTGAGCCGAAGGCAGAGGCTTAACCCACTGAGCCACCGAGGTACCCCGCATACTGGTTTTCATCTGAATGAGCAAACACCTTGTTTTGGTCTCCCTAGACTCAACCCAATTCTCTGATTCTTTAAGCCAACTGTTGATTTATTTTTCTATCTTCAAAAAGGAGAGAAAAAGTAGGTCTGTGATCTTGGGGATCCTTTCTGTGTGATGTGATTGTTGACCTCATTGGATTCTTCTGGCTGAGAAATGCTGAGTCCAAACATATTTTTTAAAATTTGGATGCTATGACTATATTTATGTATTGCAGATTATTTACCTTTAATGTATTTGGAACTGTTGTTGCATATTTGAAAGCGCGCCTACTAAATACTTTGTGGAAATTATTCTCATCCAGTGACCCCTGGTAGGGAAATATTAGCAGAGCAACAATACTCTCTTTGAATTTCAGGCTTCCCACTGAAGGCTGAGGGAGAACTTAGGTATGAAGTAAGGGATTATACTGCAGTGCTTATGTCAGATCCCACACTTTTCTGGAATATTCTCTGCTCTTCTAGTAATTAGGGACCACTCATCTTGGTTTTAACATGTAATGTAGAGTTAGATTTGAGAAAAAGAAATCAACAAGTACCAACTGCTTGTTCTTCAAATTCTAAACATCAAGAATTCATTTCTGTTGTGTAAAAGGGTTACACTTAATCTGAGGTAAAATGAGTGTTTCTCCTTTAACATGGAGTTGTCTCATTCCTACTCACCCAAAGTCGCATAACACTGTAGGAAGAGTCCCCAAGGCATCTGGTCTGTTTAGTCAAAAAGATTTTAGGGGTTCTCCTATGCCCAAGTCCTGGGTATCCATGGGGAAGAGGAAGCATTTGAGACTGTTCTGGTTGTTCATATGCTGGTATTAACACCTGGGCAAGGAAGCTCTTTCAACTTCCTGGATTCCCAGTTACTGCACTGAACATAATCTTATTCATGTCCTGGGAATGCTGTGAAGACTAAGATATGTCAGTCCACTTGAATGAAGTTGCATACATAGTAGGGTTCAGAATATATTAGTTCCTTCAGACATTGGTTTATGGAAGTTAGGTAAGAGACAGGCTTTTTCTTTAGGAAGATTTTAACTTTGTTTTCAAAACCATTGATGGGCAACATGTTACTAAAAATTTGTTGGTTCTCATACCTCTGTAAACAGATTCTGATGTCAAAAATGGCTGTATATGGCCAGTTACCCTCTTGGCGATCAAGAAAATAGGTATGTTTTTACTTTTTTTCTTTAAGCTGGTTATGGAAAGTAGAATCATTTTAGTGTCGAAAGACCAATCTTTAGGAATCCTGGTCTTTTGGACTTTTAAAGCTCTGTCAGCAGGCTTCTCTAAAGCAGATTTTCTGAAAAAGCTATCTTTTCTTTTAAAACACACGGCAGGTATAGGTACATATTTCAAATTATCTTCCAGTCTTTGAAAAGAAGTGTTAGTAGTCCCAGAAATTGTCCCAAGTATAATTGACTTGGATATTTTGTCCTCCACAAAATTTAATTGGCATTTGTAGTTATCTGAAATGGAAGGTGGTTCTATCATCTTTTGAGGAGGGAGGAGTGGAATAGTGGCCAAACTTTAAAAAGTTAATTGCACTAGTGTAAGTGACTGGAATACCCATCTTCATTAACCTAATTGTATATAGATGTGCAAGTATTTAATCTAAGTAATTTGTACTTCTGCGGTTTTATCGTTTTCATGCTTCATTATCACCCTGTATAGTCAAGCTGTTGAACCTGTTCCATAAACAGTATTAATCTCAATTACTTTGGGAACTTTAAATAATATTCCCTTATTAAATATATTCTTTGTTATGCTGCCCATGTTTTTGCAGTGTCAGAAGCTGTTGATGCTGATAAAAGCAAACATTTAGTTAAAAAACCTTTTCATGTTTTAATGAAATTAAAAAAAAAACCACGCACATTTATATTTTCCCAGGGTTTTGGTTATGGAAAACACCTTGTTAGGCTAATTTAGAACTTTGGAGTCCAAAATCCAACCTCATGGCTTGGTTTTATTTGAGGGACATTAAAATAGTAGATCATTTTCAGTCTTGGCCAGAATGAGAGTGTTGACATTTCAAAAAGAAGAATTTTAATTTGGGGCACCTGGGTGCCTGGGTGGCTCAGGGTCATGATCTCAGGGTCCTGGGATCAAGCCCGGCATCCGGCCTTCTACTCAGCAGGGAGCCTGCTTCCTCTCTCTCTCTGCCGCCTCTCTGCCCACCCGTGATCTCTGTCTGTCAAATAAATAAATAAAATCTTAAAAAAAAAAAGAATTTAAATTTGTCCAGGAGACTATAAACTTCTTGAAGGTAGGGTCTGTCACTTTCATCTCCATACCTCTGACACATAGTTGCTTGTTCTTTAAGTGTTTGCTGGTTGGAGTTGAACTGAAGTGAATAATGAAACAGAATTTGGGACTCTATGTTCCAGGTTTTCCTTATTTAATGTACATAAGACTACCCTGCAAACCATCCTTTCTTCATTTCAGAAATTCCATTTTATTATGTTCATCTTTGATGCGGGACATTTTTATGGCCTCCTGCTGTGACTCATTTGGGTGGTGAGTTAACTGCTTCCTTGGAGCCCAGCCTTTCCTTTTAAGCTGTGGTATTCAGGTTCCCCAAAGTTAGTTTGCCTCTGGCTAGAGATCACAACAAAATGTCCAAATGATACTTCAACTTCTAGGTAAAGAAAGAACTAAAATTAAAAACTCTGCATCATGTAAGTCACCTGTAAAACAAACAAAACTAGGAGCATTTGTGCCTTCCCATTAACTCTTGACTAGCACAAGGGAATTAATCTTTTGTGGCAAGATGAAAAGGTGACCCAAGGCCTTTCTACCTACATTAAAAAAAAGTTCTGAAGTTTTAGTGTGGAGTCCAATTTGACTGGCATTTAACTTGAGAACCTATTCCTCTATCTAATTTAATTGTACAACCCCAAACAGATTCATATATATATGCGCTAAGTTTATAGGTTCTGTATTAAAATAGAATGGGGGAAAAGCAAGAGGGAAAAAGTGTTAACTTCTCTACTCATCCTTTAGTCTCCAGAAAGGGGTTTGCTCCTGTGCCTCTTCCATTAGTCTAGCACAGTTTGTCACACTTCAGTGTGCCTATGAACTGTTGTACAGGGTTGTTTGCCCAGTACCACACATTCCCTGTCTTACAGGTGATTTAAGAGACCTCAAAGGGAACGTTTAGCTATCTTCATACATTCATCTCTAACAACTACTTCTGTGCATATATTACACAAGAAAATGATGAAATGGAGAGGCAAATTTCTGGGGAGAACTTTTCAGCCTTTCTGCCTAAATTTTTGACTTGTGTAATAGGGAGACCAATCCCTGGTGTTCTCATCCCGTGCCTTGGCCATAAAGAGGCTCATGTCCAAGGTGCCGTCCCCAGACTCAGGGCGACCTCTCCGTGCACATGAGCAGGTTGTCCGGTCTGGAGATGCCAGTAGATCTCATTTAGGGTGGGTTTCAAATCTGGATTCTTGCACTGATGCTGTGGGATGCACAGGAAACTTCCTGAACATCTGGGTCTCTATGGGGTTTTAGAGCTTGTTTTTAATAACAAGCAAAAATGATCAGCAACTGGATGGAAAGTGAGATGCCAATCCTGCCAAACTTCTGTTAGAGGCAGGGGGCTGTCCTGCCCTCTCAGAACTGGCTGGCTTCCGATGCTCTCTTGTCACACTGACAACAGCCCCTTGGCTGGGTTGATTGGTCGCCGGCAATAACTGATATGGAATACTGATACATTCTCCCTGGCAGTTCCTTCCACTCCAAAGAGGCTCCTTTCCTCCCCTCTTCTCACGTTCCGGACCCCAGCCTGGTGCCCCGCCAACCCCGACCAGGAAGCCCCTGCACCCGGGGGAGGACAAGTCCTGGGCGTGATGCTCTGAGCCGCTGGCGGTGAAATCCACCCGGCTGCTTTCCCTCCAGCTCGCTCTCGGGAGAGTCCTGCTCCAGACTTCTCAGGGTTTTTACAGCACAAACAACTGCATGCGGGGCAGAGGGGAGGCTGAAAAGGACTTGTGTGTGGTGGTTTTATCGCCTTTCATCACTTTGCTGGCCTCATCCTGAGCCTTGCCCGGATTTCTTTCTGCCTAAGACACTGAGGAAGGATCCCTTCTCCTTCTTTTGACTCTTTCTATTTTTATGGTAAGTGCTTGCATTGGATGAGCTGCTCTGCTGCAGTGAACTGGAGGCTCTCGCTGGCTCCCTCGCTTCCCAGCTAAGCTTTAGTGACCTTCTCTTTGCATTTCTCCCTTTTCTCATGGATCTGTGTCTGGGGTGATCCGGCTAACTAAAATGCCAGGGGTCATTTGTCTGGGCTGTTTGTCTTTTAATTTCAATTTTGTTTATTTTTTTCATAAACCTGAGCTGCTCGGCTGTGATGGAAACATTAGCACTCTCTCTTTGTCCTTGAAGCGGCAGCCAGGGGAATGTGTTCACAATGGTAAACTGCAGCAGTGTGCAGGGAGTCTGTGGAGGGTGGCTGGCAAATTTGGGCAAGATGAATCCTTGGCGTGCTGAGGGTGCGCTCTTGGAATCCAGAAGGGCTGGGGCTGGGCTGCCTACATAGCAAACTCTTCCCTCTTTCCAGGTGAGGATGAGCACCCGTGTGAGTTACGTTGGAGTCTGCCCTAGGCAGCGGCACTTGAAGTACCTGTACCCTGAGTCCAGAACGGCCCTGTATCTTGTGGGCTTTACAACTTGGGTAGGAACATTCACGGCAGGCGGAATCCTGCACTGGCAGATGGAGTAATTCATGACCTCATTGCTGCTTTTCCTTTGGAATCTCAGGGTGCCTGTTCTGCAAACCCTATTTTCTGTCCTCTTCAGAGGCCGGTGGGGCAGTGATGATAGGAACGTTTTCTGAGTTGACAGTGTAGTTTCATCCTCCTGGGAGAGAAAATGCTTTGAGGCTACCGGAATGGTCAGACTTTTCTAAGTGGAAAATGAGCAGGTTTCTGGGAAGAACGTGCGTGTTGCGGTGTCCACAGGCAGATTGTTTATTCCAGAACATCACTCTCAGAAGAGTGCCCTAATTTTTCACCTGGTCTCCCAAGGCTTGCTGCAGACAGAACCACAATTTCAGGTCTGTTGCTGGCTACCTGCCTCTTGCAAAACCCTTAGGAAACCAAGAACATTTTGGTATAGTTCTTACTGGTGGTTGATGGGAGTAGTTCTCTTCACAGGGGGGTTTTCTTCGCTTGTTTTTGGGTAGCAGGTGTGTTGAATTGTTTTGGCATTTCAGAGAGTAAGCCTTACCATGGTAATGCTGCTTAGTTCTTTTCCAGCCTTGGGCTGGAGCTAGGTTGTCTTGTTTGATTTTATATGGGGTTTCCAGTTCTGGTCCATTTCACTCTAGGGAAGGTTCTGATCAAATGTAATTCAGCCTGTGATTCGTAAGATACCGCACTAACAAATGTGATTTTTGGTAACAGATGAGAAAAAAAAGTGGGATAAAATGTCTGGTCTTTCCCCCTGTTGATTGGGAGTTTGGAATATAAAGTTCCTTAACTGTCTTGCTCATTCTCACCACTTTTATTTCCACTGCCTGTGTGGATTTTTCTTAAAATAGTGGTGATGACATCCGGCATATGCTTTTATTCTGTTCCTTGGGTTCAAAGTAGATATATTTGGTGGAAGGTTTTTACATGAAAGCATACATTTAAATAAAAAGCAAGAATTTGTGGATGTTTACATGATAGCCCAGTTGCAGAGTGAAACCCACAAATAGGTTAACAGCAACACAACAAAAAATTAGAACCCTTGCAGACTGTAGTCTCTGAATCCTTAAGTAATGTTTGAAATACTTTCAGCATTGTTTGGATTAGCTGTTCTAATATCTACTCTTTTTTCCTACACTCAATTATGGCTCAAAGCAATGTCGTGATCTGACTGGTGGACTTCTTGGCTTCCTCTGTTCATTCTTTCATACTTACTTGTTTACATTCATCCTTAATGGTATTTTCTTACATCATGTATTCTTTTTTTCCCTTCCAATTGTAAGGATTTTTATCAGGTGCCTGGCAACACAATTTCAGGTGTTCATCAAGATGGAAAGAGAATCAGCTAGTATGTCATGGGAATAGACTCCGTATTTCACACTGTGAGCAATTTTGGATGCATTTAGAAAATATTTCCCTTTAATTAGTAACAACTTAAGCTTTGAGAGAAAAAACTCCTTAGGCTTCTTTATCTTGCTGAACAGAATGTTTGCTTATGCAATGAGAATTTTATGTGTGTGTGTGTGCCTATATGTGTGTGTATATATAATGCAAGCATATACACAAATGTACTGTTAGTCTATCATGTGAACATATTTTTAATAGTTGTAGCATGCCCATTTAGAGAATTGAACAAAATTCCTAAGCTATTGCTTAGCATCCTCTAGCTAGCTTTTTTTTTTTTTTTTTTGGTAGGGATTTCCCCACTTCTTACACCCCCCTCCAGATAACGCCTTTGGGAATTTCTTTGAATTGGGAGAATGCGTTCTACAGCATTTCCTTGTCTCACAGCACGGTGTGATGTTAATTCCTTTGCAGGGTCTCTGAAGGCAGCTTAGGAAACTACTGCAGGAGAAATTGATAGAAGCGGTGCTGAGTGGAGCCAGTAGCCTCTTGGTGTGATGAAGTCACCACAACATTTTGTGTGTGTTAACTTAGCTGCTTCACCTTGCAACGGATTTTGCTGATTGGAAATGGGTCTAGAAGCACCTAGATTGGTGTAGATGCACTTACTCATTTTTCACACTTCTTAATTATAGCTATTGTTAAAACCGTGCTTTTACTGTCTCTGTTAGTGGTGGTTTAATTTGAAACCTGCAGCTTCTGTTGTATATCAGTATCCCATGTTTATCCTCTTCATTTCTGCATTCTTTTCTACTTCTGCTTTGTGTATGTTTCTGCGTGTAAGCATGCATACGTGTACACATAGGAACTCAGGCAGTGAAAGTTGATGACTAATGAAGAGTTGGTTACAGCTTCTTTTTTAGTAGCTGAACTCCAGAGTTCAACCTGCAGTTCTGTTCATGAGGGAAGAAATTGCCCCCAATAATACAAACACAACCTCATGCTTCCGCAAGCATTCTTGTCATTGAACTATTTTCCATAGTTGATTACCAGTACCAGAAATAGAATCAGTTTTGCGTTTTAATTAATGACATTCTAGATCTGTCTAGGTTGGACTGCCCTCAAATATTGACATGCTTACAACCTACAAGGTCTTTGTATTAAGAGGAAGAGTTTATGGAGTTTATTTTTATAAAGCAAAAAAAACTTTGATTATGTGACACAGCCTTTCTTTGGGAGTTGGATGAACCATATTAAGGATGTTGGCTGAATTTTTCTGTTGCTTTTTCCAGTACAATTAATATAGTCCCTTTACCATCTCTCCCCATGAGTCTTTTTTTTTTTTTTTTTTTTAACAGAGGATAAAGGGGAATGTACAACTCCCACATAAAGCTGCTTAGGGCGAGGACTGTTCTTTAACAGAGATTCAAGACCACTTCTAACACCAGCTATGGTGATCTACTTTGAAAGGAACTTGCTATTCAATTGGCAACTTAGATTTTATAAAATAGAAGAAATGCTTCATGAGCTGTGTTGAATACTGCATTTTTGATCTGTGCCTCCCTATTGAATTCATCTAGGGCTATAGTCACTAGACAGCTTTGCAGAAGAGAATCATGTCCTCAGTAGCATAATAATCTAGCCAGACTGTCACAAATGTTTATGTTGCAAGTTATATTTCTTGGGTTGTAGAGGGAGATGGCAGAATTTTGGAGGAGAACTAAATCACAGCCCCAAAATGATGCAAGACGAAAGGGGAAATTCTTCCCTTTATTTAGCATTTAATTCTCCAGTCAAGCTGTTTGCTCTTAAGTCTGAAGATCTAATAAATTGTTAAAAACACATAATGACATGTTTGAGAAGCCTTTCCACTAATAGAAATCTTTGACCCTTAATTAGGCATCTGTGCTAAGACATCAATGACCTTTCCGCTTGTGTGAACCAGCAGGCATTCTTATAGAAAGTAGACATCATGTAATACAGCAGGAATTTACTTACTTACATTTTTCCTGTTTGTTCCCCACTGGGGACCTCCTGTGAGTGTCAGAGGGAATGAGTGTCTGGAGACAGTCAGAGAAGACAACTAGTCACAGTGGGATGCCTTCAGGACCCAGGGTTCCAGTACAGCCCCAGGCAAGAACTGCTGTGAGACTAAGACTCCTATCTGCTTCCTTGGGCTTGGGCCAGATAATCTCAGAGGGCTCTCTCAGCTATTGAAAACTATGAATTGTCATTTTACCTCTATTTTTTACTAGATGGATGGTACTTTTTAAGGCAGTTGATCCAGATTAGACATTCTTGGAGAGAAGGTGGGCTATACATTCTCTTGATCCTAGAAGTATGACCATGACATGAGCATCAATATTATTCAGAAAAGTGTGATAATGGTGAACCGTCATGAACAGAGCTCCTGTGTATGTGATTACTACTAGCTTACCCTGGGATATTTTGAAATGTTTCTCCTTACCTTCAATAAAGGACCTTGAGGAGTGTCTTATCAAACCTCTCATTTCCTAGATAAGGTAGCTAAGGCTCAGGGAGGCTAAGTGCCTCCCCAGGGTTGGAAACCTGGTTAGCACCTGGGCAAGACATTTTAGTACAATATGCATGAATTTACTCAGATCTTTGTTCCATTCCTGGTGCAGGGCCCTTTCCACAATACACAGCTGACACTTACTGTGTCATTCATTGCTCACAAAACTGCTTTGTGGCATCTAACTCACTGGTGTCCATTATTTCTGGGTTCGTTTCATGCAGATTACGTGGCTGTACCAGTCAGAGTGAGTCACATCAAGCCAAGATTTATGGTAATTTGTTCATGCTTATGTAGAAATGCATTTTTTTGTATTGAAGTTTTGCTTTTCTTTTGAACATTTTTAAAAATTTAAAAACACTGTGCTTAGTTTTTTTCCCCCTGTGCTTCAACTATTTAACTGATGATCAGTTTTGTAGAGAGAGTATTTACGGATTGATTCTTCCATTCATTCACCTAACACTTATTGAGCACCTATTGTCTCCATCCAGATGCCACACGGCAGGGGTCCAGTGGTGAAACAGCTGGATGCTGCCATTTCTGAGGTTATTCAGAGCGTAGCTACTCTTGGTGTTTATCTTGATTCCTAGCCAGTGACCTGTTTCACAACGCTTCTCAAAGAATCCAGTTGAAAAGCCATTTGCTTGGCCAGTTTCTGCCTTGCGATTATTCCACTGACAAGTTCTTTTCCTGAAAAGGCACCTTTGCTGTCATTGCAACATGTATCATCCAGTTTTCCAAAACCCTGTTCTTAGCTTCTGTTCTGTTACCTGACTGAACAAAAGCGATTAATTAGCTAAACTTGTTTGTACTATTGTGATTCACAAAATGAGTGTTCCCTTCTTTGGAAAAACTGTTTCATGGAATCCTAAATGAGTAGTCTAGATAGCATGGTGTCTAGGGAACTAATTGCAGGTTAAAGACCAAATCCCTTGGCCTTGCATGGCAAACCCATTATAATGTACAGCCCATATTTGCTTGTTTTGCCTCTTGTTCTGAAGCTCCTGTAGAATGTTTCAGAAGCACCAAACCTATTGCAGTGCTTAGAGATATGCAGTGTTCTCCCTTGATACAGTGCCTTTGCATGTGCTGGTTCCTCGGCCTGAAATATTTCTCCTCTCTTCAGACTAACTTTCAAGGCAAGTTCAGATACCATCTCTCATGAATGCTTTATGACATTTACCCTCTTTACTGACCCCTGTTGTACAGAGCTGAGCTAGGTCGACGGCGTCTGTCTTAACATCCCTTAGTACAAAGATCCCATAGGACTTTATAGACTGTATTGTGATCGTCTCTTGGGTCTCTTTCCCAAATAGATATTTTGTTCCTTGAGGGCAGGGACTCTGTTTTCATCTCTGTATCCCAAGGCCTAGTTCAGTGGACTGCAGATACCAATAGCTGGCAGATATCCAGTAGTCCTTGAACAAGCAGATTGGGAATCACCATATAAAGCCCGTGGTGCTGGTATTGGCAGCTACTGCTCTATGTGGAGAACTTAATTTTTCAAAATAATGTGACTATATGAATTAGACTGCAAAGGATAAAGAGATTGGCAGTCATCCTAATGTAATCCATTAGAAATTTTATGTAAAATGCCCCAGAAAATGATTGTCTCCAAATGAGTTTCAAAAAAGTAAACAAGAATTAAGTGCCTTCTCTAAGCAAAGCATTGTATTAGATCTCTGGGAATGAAAGACTTAAGAAAAACCACAAGCTAGTAAAGATTTGTTTCATGTGTAAATGATCTGATAATAGGGCAGAGATTCTGCTAGGCTGTAGATAGGCATAGAAGTCTGGGGGTAGAAGGTGCATTCCAGAGAGAGGAGCTGGCTTGAGCAAGAACCTTGCTGATGGTCAGCAAGGAGATGGCTTAGGTGGTGGTGGTGGTGGTGGTGATGAAATGGAAAAGGCAGGGAAAGACCAGAGACCTTTGGGTGGGGGAGATGGGGATGGTATCAGAAGAGCTAAGTGGCACCTTATTATTTCCTTAAAGACAGGAAATAATTAATAGGGCCTGGATAAAGCCAAAAAGGAATCTCTCCCCAGGTTTAATTAAATCAAGTCTGTATTCAGCAGGGAAAGAGAGCAGTTGCTCAGTATATAACCACAGAAGCCGTTTGATTCTCCCCCAGCCCGTTTACCCTTGAGGGTACACTTTGACATTCAAAGTCATCCCAAGGAAATGAAGCCAGGAAATCTAATCTGAATCAGTTTAGACCTAGAGAGAATTTAGGATGGAGGTCACTGAAGTGCCTGTGAAAATACTGTCCAGAGTGTAAAGAACCCCATGGTCCTTTGGTGCTTCATTACTCACACCTTCTGTTTCTTTTTCTTTGGCAATTAGCTTTGTGCTATTTACAAAGAATACAATCATTTTATTAATTAATAAATGTTATGAATGGAGAAGCTGCTTTCATGTAGGTGAAAGAGTAGCTTATTAAAAAACTATCTGTAATCACTTCTGTTCATCCCCAAGGTGTGATATCTCCTATGCCTCTTCCCACTTTCCTTTTTTCTAAAAGAATCAGGGAACATATGTTTAGGGAGTGGTAAGTTAAGTTTTGTGCCTCTGAGAATTGGATCTGGTCAGATGCCTCTCTACCCTGAATGTAACCCTAGAAGACGGAGTTGTAAGGATAATCTCTAGATACCTTGGCCAGAGCATGAAAGCAAATAGATTTTGAGTGAGAGATGATGAGGTAGAAAAGAAGCTCATTCACTAAACAAGTGCTTATTCAGGCATAGTTCTGGGCACTAGAGAAACAGTGAACAAAACCACCTTTATTTTGCTTTCATGGAGCTGACATTCTGGGAAAAAAAGGGAGGAGACAATAGGCAAACACATTAGCAGATACAAAGCATGCCACAATGGTGAAAATGAAGAATGTTTATGCTACTATTATAGTCATATTTGGGGTTTCCATTTATTGAACATGTTCATAATATTTAATTTGGCTCCATGAATTGTTTTTAGCTTACTGCTTTTATATTTACTTTCTGACTAGGCTACATAAACTGCAGTCTTGAGGGTTTTTTCCCCTAGGTAAGTATAGCTGTTGAAATAATTGAAGTGCTGTGAGCAAAAGTTATAATCAGGCATTTAGCTTTGGAATTGACTTAAAGAAAAAGTAAGATGGACATCAGAGCTCATGAGTATTTTTCTCAAGGGTAGAACTGTCAGAATTCAGATGAATAATATAGGATATTCTTCTCACTTGAGTCCGAGGGGAACAGATTGGAGTGCTCTTCTGGAAGACTGGGAGCTTGAGTTTAGGGAGCTCTGGCCCTGGGAGGGAGGCAAAGAAGTGGTGGACACCACCGGTGAGCACAGCAACTTAGGAAGAGATGAGAGTGAACTAGTAAGTGAACATACAAGAAATTTAGCAAGGAATTTCAATTTGGGTGGGAAGGAAGAAAGATAAAGTCAGTGAGATGCATGTACCTCAATGAGCAACATTTGTAAAAACAGGTCCTGCCCAATTTAGAACATTTGGGTAATCAGTTATAGAAATGATGCCTTGAAACAAAAAGCAATACTTATGAATTTTTAAAAATTCCTACACTATTATGTGTGATCTTTAATTCAGTGTCAGTGTTCTATTACATTCCAAGCAAGATTTTGGTCAGTACTTTCTACCTTTCTTCTAAAATAATTAAGATTTAAAGGAGAATTTCTCCTGGTGGTGGAAAGAGACTGGGCTCTGGGGTAGACATTCTGGTTCTCATCCTGGCTCTACCACTTACTCACCTTTGGACCTTGGATAGGTTGCATAGTCTCCTTGTATATCACTGTCCTTCAATTGTAAAACTCAGAATAACTAACAGTCCCTACCTGATAGAATTATTGTGAGTGTTAAATGCAGTAGTACATGGAAAGCGCTTGGCACAGTGTCTGTAAGATGGTTATGTTGCCCAACAATTGTTAACTCATTATTTCTCTCTGGTGTTAGGAATTTGTTTGTGTGTACATATTTACCTGTTGAGCAGACTCTCATTGAATGATCATGATCATACTTTATTCTACATGTTTGGATGAATGATTTTACGATCAAGTTTTTTAGAAAGAGCTCTGGTTTAGCTATTAGTCTTTTAAATGCTGATTCAGTTCACTTGAATTGCAAGTCTGTATCACAGTGACCTATGAACAGGGGAATTGAAGGAGTGAATGACCACAGGGCTCCACGAAGGAGGACCACTAGACATAGTAAGTGACTTTCTGTCAGGAAAAGAGAAACGTGAGGTGAGGGGGTGGGTAGGAGCAAGATAGCAGCAAATAAGATTAAATTCCTTCCACTGGGACAGGGGAGTTAGGGATGGTTTCTCCTTACATGGTGCGTGTTCTAAGCAAGCTACTGCTACAGTGTGGTTTGCTCTTTCTAGGAGAGAATAAGCAAGGAGATGGGATTGGTGTAGACGTGGGGCAGGACGGTCAGGGAGGAGTTGTTATGTGGCGTTTAGTTTGTAGGAAAGATTTCTAAAAGCAGAGTGCTTGGGTCACAGTGTAGATGGGTTTAAAATGAACTCTTATCAAGTAGCTAGTGACAGAAGTATGCCAATTTATATTCCCACCAGCACTGAATGAGAATGCCTATTTCCTTATTCCTAAGCCACGAGCAAACATTTTTTTTTTTTAAAGATTTTATCCATTTATTTGACAGGCAGAGATCACAAGTAGGCAGAGAGGCAGGCAGAGAGAGAGGTGGAAGCAGGCTCCCCGCTGAGCAGAGAGCCCGATGCGGGGCTCCATCCCAGGACTCTGGGATCATGACCTGAGCCGAAAGCAGAGGCTTTAACCCAATGAGCCACCCAGGTGCCCCACGAGCAAACATTTTGATCTTTGCTAATCTGCTAGGTGAAATTAGTACCTCATAGTTTAGTTCGAGCATCTTTTCACATGTTTACCCATATTTTCCTCCTCTGTGAACAGTCTGTTAATGGTTTTTGCAAGCTCACTTTTGAGTTTTGCTCTTCTTGATTTGGAGTAAAGAAATTAACATTTTCTTATGATTTTCCCCCCTACTTTGTCATCTGTCTTTTGATATTGATATTGATATTTTGGGGATAAGAAATTAAGTTTTATGTAATGAAAGTTGTCATGTTACTTCTGTTGTTTTTGGATTTTGTATAATAATGAAAAAGCCTAACCCACTTTGATGTCATAAAAATGATCCAACAATGTCTTTTTTGTATTTTAATGACTTTATTCTTATTCACACATATTTTAGTTTAAAAAAGAAATAGAAATTTATTTCTTCCCAATGACTACAAACATTTTTTGAACTATATGTCTTCATATCTTTTCTTTGCCTGTGATAGCTTAATTCTTGAGAGAGTTGATATTTACTTAGACCAGGGTGGAGGTGGCATGAAAGGGTAGCATGAAAGGGTGGCATCATCTATTAAGTCCCCTTCAGCAGTTTGAACTGTCTGGGGAGTTTGCTCTGTTTTGTTAACTGTTAGTTTCTTAACTAGCTCTACACTGTTAATTTCTCTACTTTGTTTTCTCTGGCAAAGCCTTAATATTTGGTGTGGCTAGTCTCCTCTTATTATTCTTTGTTCCAAGAGTTTCCTGGATCTTCTTACATGCTTGTTTTTCTATATAAATTTTAGAAGTTGTCTAGTACTAAAGAAAAAAAATGTTTTGGAGGAAGGGTTAAATTTATAGGTTAGTTTACCAAGAATTTATGAAATTGAACCAACCTGTGTCCAGAGTTCCCATTTATTCCAATCCTTTATGGATCTAACTAGTGTTCTTACACTATTCTTCATATGTCTTGATAGTAGTTTTTTATTTAAATAATTTGCTATACTTTCATGATAGGTTCTTGTCTAATCTTCATATGTTTCCAGGTATTGAGGGATGAGAAGGGAATAGGAATGTTTAGGCACCATAGAATGAATAAATAACCTAGGGGAAAAAATACTGAAAATTTGCATAGATGGATATGATTGACTCACTTTTCTTTTACCCCTACTTAAAAACCCCATCTTTTAAATTGTTGTTCTAACTAAAAACATGTATTTGCCTTAAATCTCTGTGTTTAATACATGTTTTTCTCACTCCCAGATTGAGAACACCAATTGCTCAGATCCTTTTGCACAGTGTTCTGTAACATTGTCCTATACTAATTTATTTACCCCTTAATAAATTAATTCAGGAGTCATTTAACAAGTACTTACTATAGGTCAATCATTAGGAATATGCTAATGAGATGTCCCTTTCATCAAAGGGTTTGCTGTTCACTAGTAGACTGGCCTGAAACCAAATTATAATAATGTACTTCTTGAAATTATATGAAGGGTGGAATTGAATCCTGGAGTTGGAGTGCTTAAGGCTATCCTGGGACAATCAGGGAAGGCTTCACTGAGGAAGTAGCATCTAAACTGGGCCATTTAAATGAGTTGCTGCCAGGTGGACAGAGCAGGGGAAGCTGCACCAGACAGAAACTAGCAAATACCAAGTCACTGGGATATGAGTGACTTACGAGTAATTTGGTTTGAGGCTGTGGAAGGAGATGACGCTTAGCCAATGTGCAGGTACTGCATTTCAAAAGACTTTATATAACATGTAGGAGAAGTTTTCCTTATTCAAAAGGCACTGGAGAGGATTTTTGAGCAGAAAAGACTAGGTCAGATTGTAGATTGCATCACTTTGGTAGCTATATGGAAGATAAATGAGAAGGGCAGGGGTATACAATCAGGAATACTAGTGTGGACATTACAAGATTAAGCACAGTGAGAGACGATTTTCTCTTAAACTAGGGCTGTGGCATTAAAAATGACAGGGATCCTATGTAATTCAATGATTCAACTGTTATTTATTACAGTCACCTATAGGCCAGGCTTTGTACTAGGCTTCTAGGATGGAACAGCATATAGGATAGATATGCTTTCTACTTCTAATGAGATTACATTCAACTGGGAGGAAACTGACAAAGAAGTTGATAAATAATCTGATATGACAGGCACTGGTAAATGAAATGAAGCAGAATGAAGGGGAAAGGGAGGGTGGTGTGGAGCATTCTGATCAGGACACACCTTTCAGCAGAGTGATTGTTGAATACAGACCCAAGGTGGGGTTGGAGGGTGTAAACCAGAGGTTGTATGGGAAGGAGGGTCCATGCAGAGGGAATGGCTGGTGCAAAGGCCCTGAGAAGAGACTGTGCTTGGCATGATTAAAGAATAGCAAAGAAGCCAGGAGGGCTGGAGCCCAGTGACAAAGGAGGAGCTGGGAGCCAGAGGTCATGGTGGGAATTAATTAGATGTTAGAGTGGGATGGGAAATCAGGGCAGTGTTTTGAGTACAGGGGTGTAATGATTTGTCTGGTAGCATTGAAAGCATCTTGTTCATTGCTACATGGAGAACAGATCATAGGGGGTTAGGGTATAAATAGATCAGTCAAGAGGCTAGTCCAGGAATCTAGGAGAGATGATGATGGACCAGGGTGGTGTCATTGGATGTGATTGAGGGGTGGCAGGATTATGGATTTGTTTCCAAATTAAAGCTAAAAGGATGCTGGTAGAAATGCCTAGGAAGTGAAACCAGCAGGAATGGATAAGATAACTCCTGCTAAGGAAATTTGCAGTATTTTCAAGGGAGATGAGGAAAGAATAGTTCGGAGCGCCACTGTAGCACAAGCAGTCAACACAGCCAGTGTGGTGAGTGGGCCATGGTGAACTCTTGCAGGGTTCTTCCATGCATCTGTATACTTGTAAGCCACACTGGAATGTGTGAAATGATTCAATAGAGAGTTCCTAGGATTGCTTTACTCTAAGAGGCTGTGTTAAATAGGGTTAATTGGAAGTATATAAATGGTGTCTACTTTCCTGGGCAATAAAATTGATAAAGAGACTACACTTAAAGTTAACTTTAAACAATTTCACAGGCTGAGAATTTTCAGCAAACAGTAATCAGAGCTTTGATAATGTAAGAAATTGGCAGCCCATTTGCATTGACATGGGTCAGAGGAACAATGTGGGGGACACAGAAAAGGACCCAAAGCTCATGGATTTTAGGAGTGTGGGGGAAAATGAATTAAGTATGGTTGAAAATTATAAATTGCCCAACCTTTTATCCAAGTACTTTTAGCTAAGTGTTCTCTCTAAAGCTTAGGTACTTTTCTTTACTAGCAAAAAGGTTATAAAATGTTCCAGAGAGTTGAGTCAAGGCTAATTCCCTTATCTTTGGACGTTATCTTTGAGTGGTGCAGGGCTGTCTGTTCCAATAATAAGTATATTTCTGCAAATCATGTGGTATGTTCTATTAAGAAACAGAAAATACATTCATGGAGGTTTTTTATGGATCCAAGCCAGGTACCCCTTTTTTCAGACCTTGCCTTTTGAAGGATTTTAGACTGTTAATAAGAATTCAGATTCCCCTTGCAAAATTTAGGATGAAAACCATGCCCAAGGCTGTTGCAGTCACCGTGAATGGGGTAAATTTCCACAGTATAAGACAAGTTAGAGATCAGAGCCATATAGGATTGAAGACTGTTCTCTTGGCCCTAACTGATCAAGGGCTATAGTTCGACACATATTTTTCTCCAGTTAACTGTATATACAGTCAACCATGCACAATCCTCATTGAATTGGGTAGGTTCATTCTTAAATTCATCTGTTTTGTCATCATAAGTCACAAAATTAACTCTAGTTATTATAGCCAGAGTAATGGATAAAAAGGAATCTCTTAAACCACAGCTGTTAATGTAAAAATCTTTCTTCTGTTAATTGGCTTGTTTTTATAACTTTATATAGGCTTAGGTAGACTTATGTCATTGTGTTAATGATGTACTATGCGTGTGTGTGTTCATATGTACATGCATGCCGACACATATACATATGTAATTCCTCTCTTTTCCTCCCCAGACTGTAGTTGTCTTTCTGAAACATGAACTGTTCTTATGTTTTAAATTTCTTTTCATCTAGCTTAGTGTCTGACACAAAGTAAGAGCTCAGAAAATAAAATTGTTACTCAAAACATAGAAACATTGTATTTTATTGTTCTGTTGATTATACACTAATGTACCTTGTTTACTTTTGAAATACTGATAGAGACTCTAATGATTGTACCCTGTGTTCCTGGCATCTTGGTTTTATGTGACAGTCTATGACATATTCATGACTCCAATCATTAAAAAGGCAGCCTTTTAAAGGGAAGTGGCTCTGTGCACGAATGTAGAAGGATGTGGAAGGAGCATGAGATTATGAGACAAAACTCTAGTACATATGTACATATATAGGTATTATAGGCTTATTATCTCCTATTAGAAGGAATTTTAGGCTGCTGATAGGAATAGATGATATTTGATGTAGTAAAAGTTCAAAAGCAAGAAGGACATGGTGGGGACAAAATGGAACCAGGTATGCAATTAAATTGCAGGTTAGAATGATCTAACTGTAGGATACAGAGGCCACAACTTTGGCTCTAAGCTTTCTGTCAGCCAGCAGGAAGAGGAAGTTCTTGACGAAGTAAAGAGAAGCCAGTTGCTCAGAATGATTATAACTATTCTTGGCACCAACATCAGACAAGAATTTCTCCCAAGAGTCCCCGTAAAGAGTACACTGTGTTTTGTTTTGAAAATGATCAAGTCTTGTAAGGCTGATTCTCCTGAAGCACATTTGTTTTAATAGTGTTGCTTCAAAGCCGATTTTGTAAAAGCAACTGCAAGGTTCTGTTCAGGTATTCCATTCTCTGATGATGTGGTTTAGCCCAGAGATGTGAAGAGCAGATGAAATACTTGTCCTTCAGTCTACCCTGTGTACTGTTTTTCTCAGCTGAGGTTTTGAGAATTATTCATTAACATTGAACTTAAACGTGGTGTTACTGCCTCCTACATAGGCCTAGATTGCAGCAATTCTGTGTGGCCAATTACAGAGAGAGACAGTACCCTAGCAGAGTGTCAAATTAAAACTGGGCTTTAGCATCCTTTGAAGTGAGCTGAGTTTCTAACAAAGACATTTGCCTGAATAGAAAGTTGCCCTCCTTATTTCCAAGGGTTGCATGGTGGGGAGCCAAACAGCTAGGCCAGGATTATACACAGAACATTCTTTACTGGGGCTCCTGGGTGGCTCAGTTGGTTAGGCGTCTGCCTTTGGCTCAGGTCAAGCCTCGTATCTGGCTTCCCTGGTTTTCAGGGGAATCTCCTTCTCCGTCACTCTTTGCCCCTCCCCTAACTTGTGCACTTGCTTTCTCTTTCTCTCTCTGTCTCTCTCTCAAATAAAAAAATAAAATCTTTTAAAAAAAAGTTCTTTAGTACTGAGACGGGGGTGGTCTACTCCAGGGACTTTAAACAAGTATTCCTGGGAGTATACCTGAACACTCAGGAAAATGTGGAAAGTTCCAAGGGCATCCGTTTCCAAAATCTGGACTGTGTGCTCAGTCTTGTTTCTCCTCATCCTTTCACAGTTACTTTTTTCCCATTTTAGCAAAGAAAGGCATCTCTCTTATTTGTCCTAAATCTTGCTGTAATGTGTTGTGCATGGGCGTAGAATCCACCTGGGCACTGAACAGAGCAGCAATTTGAAATATTTTTTACAAAGTAGTATGGTAGTGTGAGCAATAAAAGACTCACTAACATAAACATATGCTGTCTCGGGATGAACTTCTGTGGGGTAGGTAGACTGATGTTAGAGCTAAAGAGAAAAACTTGCCATATACATTTTGCAACTAGAAAGGAGGAAATTGAATTTATTTATAAAGTTGATGATGCTGCTTATATTAGGGTTCTCTAGAGAAACAGAACTAAATAACATACATATAAACACACACACACACACACCCCTGGTTGTGGATAGGACAGAGAGAAAAATGATAAGTGAAAAAGAGATTAAGAGATTATAAGGAATTGACTCATGTCATTATGGAAGCAGAGAAGACCCAAGTTCTGCACTTGGCAAGCTGAAAACCCAGAGGAGACAATGGTATAAGCTTCATTCCAAAACCCAGCAGGCTTGAGACCCAAGAAGAGCCAATATTTCAGTTCTAGTTCAAGGACAGGAAGAAACCTTAGTCCCAACTAAGGGCAGTGAGGAAAGAGTTCCCTCTTAGCCTTTTTGTTCTGTTCAGATCTTCAATTAACTGGAGGAGTCCCACAGGCTGTAGGGAGGATAAACTGCTTTACTCATTCAAACATTAATCTAATCCAGAAACACCTGTACCAGAATAATGTTGGATTGAAAATCTGGATACCTTGTGGCCCAATAAAGTTGAAACATTAAATTAGCCATCATGGTGGAAATATAAGTTATGTTACTAAAATTTAACTGTCTACTTATGACATAAATTATGTTTTTGTAATTCTATATAAGTTTATGATGATGTCAACTTTAAACTTCATGGGGGGTATTAAAACTTTGGGAGAGGATACTTAAGTTTTTGTCTGTCTTTTGTTTTTATTTTTTAGGACCTATATGTACAAGTATTTGAAGACCACAAATTACTCCCTATAGTATGATCAAAATAATTGCTAGCGTGACACATGCTATACCCAAAACAAAGTCTCAAAGATAGGTCGAAGTTTAGTTCCCCTTTTTAAGGTAAAGAGAATAGGTTCGAACTATGTCGTTGCAACAATTTTCATTATCACCACCTTGCTCAAAGTCACAGTCCTCTCATGACTGGATAATCACAGCAGTTTCCCTGCTTGACCTTGCCTGTTACCCTGTGTTCTCAGCAGGGATCCCAGAGTTATCTGGTTAAAACAGAAGTCGTGTCATGCCAGTCTTCTGCTCAAAATCCTGCTTGGATCTTCCCTGGACCTAAATGATTGCCCCACTCTGTCTTATCCTATTCCCCCCGCCATACTCAGCTGGCTCACTGTGCTCTAGCCACAGTGGCCGCCTTGCTGGCCTGGAGCATGTCACCAGGTAATTGACATTCTCCCATCTTTGCATTGTTATTCCCTGTGCCTGGAAACCCTCTTCTGTTTCTCCTCTTAGCCAAGCCCTACCCTCAAGTCTTTTCTCAAATTCTCCATGAAGTCTTGCTTCATCAACCACCTTCTGTACAACTGCATCACCTTCTACTTCTTCATATTCTCTGCATTGTAGCTTAATTTTTCTTCTCGTATGCTCACTTCTCAACAGTTTTGTGCGTCTTGTTCACTGGTATTCCCCAGTGCTTGGAATAGCACATAGCAGGCACACGGCAGCCACATAGTAGGCATAGAGTAAGTATTTATTCAGTGAGTAGGCCTATATTTTGTGTAGTTCTCATAGATCAAGTTCAGTATTTTATCTCCCTTTTGACAACTAACAAGATAGGTAGTAAAAAAAAACAACAAACAATATAGAATCTTGAAAAGGCACAATTATTGTTTAGTGTTTTAAAATTTGGGTTGAAAATCTTTACTTATCCTTGTTTTCCCTGTTCCTTGATAATGATTTTATCTTAAATTATATTTTTTGTGCATTTATCCTGTTTGAATTTTTTATCAAAAAGTGTTTATTTTGAAATCTTGAATCCCTGTATTTCTTAAAAGATCAAATCCATTTTAGATGAATTGACGTAAACATAGCCATGCACAGCTGGGCTTTCTGGATGACTGCAAGGTCAGGAGGGGCTATTGCTCAGGGGTGCTCAGGTGTTGACTCTGTTTCTCCAACTCTTTCCCACTTTCTTACTGTGGCAATATGGCCTTGCACATGCACAGCTGGGCTCAAGAACCAGGAGATGTTTTTAGCACCACTTCAAAAGAAAAAGTAATGTTGTTAGCATAAGTTCTTCCAGAGCAGTAAACTAAACCTGAGAAAGGAAAGGGCAGAAATCTGGTGAGATTTAGGTTTCTCTCTCAATTCTGGCAGTACCCTGCCCCCATGGAGAAAGAGGGTCATTGGTGGCATCAACAAGCCCCATAGGGAATCAAGGAAGAAGAGAAACTCTGTGCAAAGATATGCTGCATCTCCCACTACTTGGTATAGGTACCTTCTTTTTTTTTCCCTGTTAAATTCTCTATGCTTGCTAAATAAATTGGGAATTTATAGCCAAAGGGTGTGTTTATGTGTGTTGCTGGTGGTGATAGGGTTGTTGGAAAGGTTGATGGTATTGGAATTGTTGGTAGTAGACTGTTTTGATGGGGCCGGGTGGTGCTGAAGGAGGAGGACATTCTGGTGGTATGCAGAGTTTTTTCTATCAATCCATATTAAGACCCATTGTGCCGTATGACCTAAATACAATTATTTTCATTTATATATACACATATGTATATATGTATATATTTACATATATATGTATGTGTATACATATATACATACACATATATAAATTATTTTGGAATAGCTATAAAGAGACTATATTTATGTCTTTCTAGGAATTTCTTTGAGTCCAATAAGGCCACTTTTCTGTTTGAGGTCCTTTGGACTCTAGCCCTTAAAAAGTTGTTTATCTGGTGGTTGTTCATACACACATGCTCTCTCTTACTCATAAGGATTCTCTGTCAGGGTAAGATATTTTCAGCCTAGTGTTGTGTTACCATCCTAAATCCTTCAAAGCAAAGGCAAACCTTTTGTTTCCCCATTAAGCCTGTTTGCCGTGTCAGCATCTTGACGGTACAATGCATTTTCCAGCATACTTCACACACTCTGTCCTGTTGTGTCTTTACAATAGTTATGAGAGGTAGGCAAGGATCGCTATTATCTTTACATGTCATTTGAGGGTTCGTTTTATAGATAACAAAAACTGAGACTCAGATAAAATGAACTACTCAGGTCAGTAAATCCCAAACAGAATCAGGACAAAGACCTGCATCTTGCAACTCTTGATCCTTTATTCAGCCTGTTTTTCCTTTTCTGATCCCCAGTGATTTCCTCTCATTCTCCCCCACTGACAACAGACAGGGAACATCCTCCCTCTCAGTATTAGCTCCTTGCCTGAATCATCGAATCCTTGCTCTAGATCAATTCTCCAGTTTTTATACCAATACAGAATGTCAGGTCAGCCTCTAGCTCTAATTTTCCTTTTTGTTCCTATTAATAGTTGGCTGTATACTTGAATATAATTCTAACAGATTGGATTGTGTCTATGTAATTCTCCTACCAAATAGAAATATCTTTAGTTCTAGAAAACTATATGATATTTCCCAGGAGTTTTTTTTTTGTGTGTGTGTGTGATAGCTTATATAATACAGAAAGACATACTTAAAAACTTTATTGAGGTATATTGTACATAGCATATAATTCATCCATTTCTTTTTTTTTAAATTTAATTTATTTATTTGACAGACAGAGATTGCAAGTAGGCAAGAGAGGCAGGCAGGGAGAGAGAGGAGGAAGCAGGCTCTCCGCGGAGCAGAGAGCCCCATGTGGGGCTCGATCCCAGGACCCTGGGATCATGACCTGAGTCGAAAGCAGAGGCTTTAACCCACTGAGCCACCCAGGCGCCCCAATTCATCCATTTCAAGTATGGTTGACCCTTGAACAGTGTGGGGGTTAGAAGCACTGATCCCCTCCCTGCACAGTCAAAAATCTGGTTATAATTTTTGAGTTCTTAGAAACTCAACTACTAGTAGCCTAATGTTGATTGGAAGTCTTATCAATAACATAAATTGTTGTTTAACACATATTTTGTGTATGTATTTTATACTGTATTCCTAAAATAATTTTTTTCTTAATTTTTTGTATTTCTAGGCTGTGCAGTTCATCTGAGGTTTTATAAATTATCACAAATCTCAATTTTCTAATATATTTCTTGAAAAAATTCTGCAGACAAGTGGACTCACACAGCCCAAACCTGTGCTATTTAAGGGTCAACTGTATAGAATTCAATGATTTTTAGTAAATTTCTCAAATTGTGAAATCATCACCATAAACCAGTTTTAGAATATTTTCATCAGCTCAATAAGACTCATCATGCCCATTTACATCAATATTCTTGTTTTTTTTTTTTCTTCTATTTTTGAGAGACTGCAAGTTCACATGAGAAATGCCCAGGAACAGTTAGCTAAGGATGGAAGAAAGCAAGAGGGGCAAGATCAATTTTATCATTTATCAAAGTATGAATGATAGGATCGCCCATTTTTAAAAAATGATATTTCTACTAGTTTTTCATATATTTTTATAGCTAAATATGCAAAAAGATATTAAAGCAGGCTCTATCTCACTTTTGCCAGAGATCCCAAAGACCAAGACTAGTATAATAGGTTTGCCCATACCAGTTACCTATTCAGAAGATAAGAGCCAGAGGTTAAATGTCAGAATTAGTTACTGTCTGCACCTTCTTATACATGAGATTAAAGTTGGGGTCCAGCTGACCGTGTGGGGGTGGAAAGAGTGTGCTCATCCTTATGAAGTTCTGGAATCTCCTTTATATCCCAAACCAGAACATGTGAAAAACTGAGTAGAGTTTCCATGAGAATGAAGTGGGAGAAGTGGCCCTAGGAACAGGATCGTAAATTGGTGGAGCAGGATTGTGAGATTCTTTTCATAGATCAAGTAGATGCTCAGATTATTTATCTGAGATAAAAGAGTGCATTCAAGAGGATTGCCTGGGAGGCTGGATGAGAGAGAGAGTAATATAAATATACTATGTATAAATATTTATTAATATAAGTAAATATTTATGATGTATGAATATAATATAAAAATATAAGTGATTATCATTTCCCTAAGTATTCTGGAAAACATAGTAATGTACTCTAAACAGATCATAAAAAAAGTGGCCCATTTGCAATTTGACCATTGCGTAGAGCTCTGGAATCTGACACGCCTTGGTTTAAGTCTCTCCATGGTCCTCAGCAAATTACTTTGAGCTTTCAGAGTTGTTATGACCAGTATTTGTTGTAATGATACAGTCATTGGCTTTGTTAATCCCGGAACTTGGATTTCAAATGTTGAAATTTCTGATATTTGACATTGGTTGTTGAAAGGCAAATATAAGTACTCTATATAAATAATCAATGCCCATGATTTATCTAGAGATCTAAAGTAGTCATTAACAGATAACTTGAACATTTAGCATATAACATATTCAATATTTAGCAAAACCCATGGTATTTCACTTACTGTACTGCCATTTACTAATTTGGATTAAGTTTGTTACAAGTTTTTATAAGCCTGTATTCATATATGTTGAAAGTAGAAACAAATGGAGTATAAATAGTAATCCTATTTTGTCTAGACTACAATCCAGATTTACTAATTTTAAAATAAGGCTATTTTAGGCATTTTTGTTAGTAAGACTTTAGCAGATAACATTACATATATGAGTGTGTGTGTGAATTTGAGTGTCTATTTTTTGCCAACCAAGAGAAGAGTCATTTGAGGATAAGACTGAATATTTATGACCATAAAACTAAACAGTTGAAAAATTTGGTATATTTAAGTATTGCAATAAACAAGAATACTTAACTATTTATGCAATTTGTGTATAGAAATGCATTTTGCACATTGGCAGATGAGATCCATGAATTTTAAGAGGAAAGTTTGGTAAGATTTAGAAGAGAATAAAGTTAATTTTTAAAATATATTTAATTCAGTGTTCTTTAATTATCTTCCCAAAACATTTAAAATATGTAACTGTTATAGCACCACCGACATGGCATAATATTTTTTAATTTAAAATATTAACTGAGCATCTACTGTATGCCAGGCAAACTACTAAACAGTGGGCATACAATACTGAACAATATGGTATAATCTCTGTCCTAAAGAACCTAGAATTCAGTGTGATAGACATAAGAAATAAACATGTGACTGAATATATAATAGTCATTGCTATGTATAGTAAGAAGAAAATTACATGAGTGAGAATAACTGGAGAATCATAATTTGTGGTAGTAGGGAAAACCTCTCTGACAAAATGGTATTTATGTGAAGATCTGAAAGATGAGGAGACATTATGCAGTTTAGAGTAGGTTAAGAATAGCTCAGATGGAGGGAATAGCATCTGCAAAAGTCCCGTGTTGGGAAGGAATATGGACTATTTAAGGAGGAGGCAAGGAATGGATATGAGTAGCTCAGTTAGCAGGTTATTAGAGTAATTCAGTTGAGAAATGAGGTAGTCTAGAGACTAGACTAGACTAGGTTAGTGGCCATAAAATTATAAGTAAATGGCAAAGCAGTTTATGTGCTTATGGTGGTCACACTTTCCAACAGCACTACTTATTTTTTTCTATGCTTTTCAACTGTAAGCTTCTTAGAGTTGAGGATTTGTATCTTCTTTACTTGTTATATCTTCAGAGTTCTTAGCCCTTTAAACTCAGTTGTTGAGCCATTTTTTTAAATGTAGAGAAAAGAACATTTAATTTTAGAGAAAAAAATCTTGATATTTATTTGGTGGGGGGATGACTTAGGAGTTTTCTTGAAGGCAGAGCTATAAAATGTAAATCCTTTACAATTTGCCTTTGGGTTGTTATTTTGTAGGGATCTGGGAAAATACAAAATTCAATCCATGGTCATGATTGGGCATTTGTACAATTCCATAAAGTGTATGTCATAGAGACCTTTCAAAAGATAAGTTAAAAAGGTAAAAATTACTTGATTATCTGACTCTTATAGAACATGCTTACTTGGTAACATCCAAACAGGAAGATACAGTTTATATTCCATTCGTAATTATTGTATCTGAGTAATTTAACTGGTTCCCAACGGATGGAATAAAGACAAATAACCCCTATTTAGGGATAGCATAGTTAGAGTCTGGTTTAGGTCTTTTTGGTTTGTGTATGACTTGAGATTTTGGAAACAAAATGCTTGAGAAGAATCAAAACAGTATTATAATGAAGCCAACAGCAGGTTTACTGAAGAGCTCACTTAGCCATATAGCTAACAAATTATATGTGAAATGAAGATTTTATTATAATATAACCACTAAAAATCCTTACTAAAGTATGGGTAAACTTCATAGCCACGAGTGACAGAAGGAAACACTGTTATTCAGTTGTTTGGTCCCATATTTTTTATCTGCTGAAGTGGCCATTTGACTTTCATACTGTAGACTTTTTCTTTTTTTTTTTTAAACATTAAGAGCATTTTTAAGCTCACAGCAACATTGATCAGAAACTGTAAAGAGTTATCTTATACCCCTAATCTCACACATGCTTAGCCTCTATCTTAGCCATTATCAACACTCCCCATCAGAGTGGTACATTTGTTAGAATTGATAAACCTATGTTGACCCATCATAATGGCTCAAAGTCCATATTTTACATTATGGTTCATTTTGGTATTGTATATTCTCTGGGTTTGGACAAATGTGTAATATTATTCATTCTTATGGTATGATAGAGTGTTTTCATGGCCCAAATATCCTTTGTGATGGGAATCCTCTGACTGTTTATATCTTCTCCACCCAGCCCCTAGCAACCACTGATCTTTTTACTATCTCCATAGTATTACTTTTTCCAGAATGTCCAATAGTTAGAATTACATAGCATGCAGCTTCTTCAGATTGGCTTTTTTCAGTGAGTAATATGCATTTTAATGTCCTCCCTCTTCCCCCAAGTCCCCAATGGAATAGAATAATATTCCATTGTCTAGATATATTATAGTTTACTTACCTGTTCACCTACTTCTTAGTTGCTTCTAAAGGTTGACCATTATGAATAAAGCTGATATAAATATTTGTGGGCAGGTTTTTGTGTGGACATAAAATTTCAGCTCCTTGGAGTAAATGCCAAGCAGTAGAATTGCTGGATCACATGGTAAGAGTATTTCTACTTTTATAAGAAACCATTAAACCCTCTCCCAAGTGGTTATACTATTTTGCACTCCTATCAGCACTGAATGATAGTTCTTATTGCTCCATATCCTCAACAGTCAATATTCTGGATTTGGACGATTCTAATAGGTGTGACTGGAACCTAATTGTTTTAATCTGACTATGATGGAATGAACTTTCTTAATATTGTCAGAGATAGTTAGAAGCCTTTTTACTCTAAATTCCTTAGGACTAATTTTGTTGGTCAATGGATAGATGTGTTTAGATGAGAGAATAATTAAGACAACTTAATGTATGCATTTTTGAACATTTCATTTTAATTGAGAACACAGATTAGGCTGATTTGCTAATCTTTTGTGTGCAGCCATGGGCATTTCTTCAAGTAAGAATCTGTTAATTTGTTAATTTAATTTGTTCTGTGTTATCTTGTATAAACCATGACTGTATAATTCATGAATTAAGAGGACTTAAACACTTATGAAAATAAGTGCATAATTCATTTAGTTTTTATGATTTTCCTCATTATTACTATAGTTTCTTGTTCTATAGCAAGTTTTTATATATGATTCAGCTTTATCAAGTGTTTCCAAAGCTTTTAATATTTTTCATAGAAGCACCAACTCTTCTTAAATAAATACTAAAATTTCATTGGCTTACACACTAATTTAAAAAGAAAAAAAATAATCACAGAATTACAATAATTATGATTGGCATAAAAAGTTTTGGGGAGCAAGCACAATTTTTGAAAGTTATACAACTCCAAAGGGAGCAGAAGTAGATGAATATGGTAAAGATGAGCTAATATAAACTCTGATTTTGGTGACCTGTGATATCAGTCTTTTTACATTTTACAGAGATTGAGCTTTGTTGGTTAAATTGAGGTTAAGTTGGTTAAGTTGGCAATGACTAGAAATCATGACCTTGTAGATTGTGATGGGCATGATTGACTTGTGGGAAACTGAGGAAAACCTAGTCCCCTGGAACATGATTGGTTATCCAAGTTATTTTCTAGCTTCTTCTTTATGGAAGACTCTGCCAAAACTTAAGACTCAGAATGTAGGGCTATGCTTTATAGGCAAAACATTTTTTTACTCTTTAACTATGTGTAGGTTTTATAATATACTCAATATAATTCACGTGTATTAAAAACTAATTCTGCTTTTAAATGAGGAAATGTATTCTTTGGAACATATTCATGAATAATTAGTTTTTGAAAGCCCTTGTGTCCTGGCCTCCTTAGTTCTCTAACCTAATCTTTGGTCATTCTTCTCATAGTTTGAAAAATTAAATAGTAAGTTGCAGTTCCCACTGTTTCATGGTCCCTTGCCTTTACTTTTGCTATTTCCTTTGTTGATACACTCTTCCCACTTTTGATTGACTTTCTAATATATTATCCTTAAGAACTCAGTTCATGTGTGGCTTTTCAAGAAAATTTTCCCAGCAACTCAGTTTGGGCTCATTATTCCTGAATTTTGATAATGTGGCATCTTTTTTGTAGAATTATTTTAAAACTGACTGCACATATTGTACATTGGATTATAGGTCTTTCAAAGGTAAGCACTGTGTCTCTCTTTTATACACTGGATTTAGCAAGGTGCACATTCTAAACCTTCAGTGCTTGTTGAACTAAAGAGCATGTGCTGAAGCTCATATTTTGCAAAGTTCAAAACAGCCATTCAGGCATAGAATTTTATGACCAGCCCTTATAAAGGTTGGTTGTAGAGCAAACACTTGGTAAAGGACTAAAAAACGGATAATGTGAAAATTGCATTTTTAAATTATTGGTATAATATATTTGTATCTTGGCTACATACTGGCATTGTCATGTTAGGACTTGAAAAATCTGGATCAGCTACAGTAGAAAAATGTACAAATGGTAGAAGCTTAAATATGTTCATCTGAAGTTGAGTATCTTAAATTATACCAGGCTAGTTTTTTTTTTTTTATAAATCTTAGATTGCCCTCAAGTGGCTAAAGAAAATTGGAGGTGGGGGAAGTTTCATGTAATGCAGATAGAGTTAATTGATTTTTAAAGTTGTAAAAAAATTGTTTATTATTAACCAGCTTCATCATTATAAGCCGAATGACCATCTAATTACCCAATATGGTAACATCTAATTGGAGAAACAGAGAGGCATTGTTGAAAGAATATTAACCTAAGATTCAGATAATTTGGCTCTATTCCCAATGATGTCTTTTTCTAGCTTTGTGGCCTTGAGTAAATTACTGAAACTCTGATTCAACTTCCAAATTTGCATACTGGTAGTTCTCAAATGTGGATGATTTTGTTCCACAGCAGACATTTGATAATGTCTGGAGACATTTTTGATTATCATGATTTGGGGGACGTTATTGGCATTTGTTGGATAGAGACCAGAGCTATTGCTAAGCATACCTATAGCACACAGAACAGCTGCCAACAACAAATTATTTATCCCAAATCTCAGTAGTGCCAAGACTGAGAAATTCTAGGTGAGATCACATATCCTAGGAGGGACTTTTCCACCTAATTATCTCTTATTCTCAAACTTGGGCTGATAGTGTGGTTTTTTTGTCTGTTTGCTTTATGTGACCTGAATAATATAAAGGTGACATTGAATGAATTCAATTGTCTAATGGGTCTTCAATTGAGGTTTTAGTGATTTAGAATGAATTAAATAACATAAGCAGAGAAGAAATGTCAAAATTTACTACTCTGCACTTTATGTGATTCAGCATTCTCAAATGTAAGTTAATTATAATTATAGAAACCCTAGGATAGATGAGGATGTTTATTTTTTCTGTAGTGTGACAGTTTTCCAATGTTAACTGTCAGAGAGGTACTATTAGTATTTATAGAAAAGGGGAGAAAACTATTTAATGTTGGAGAGCTCAAATGCTATAATTTCTTTGAAAGTCATATTTCGGTAAATACAGATTTAAGGGTGGATATGCATCCTTATGATTTATAGTAAAATCTGAATTTAAGGTGTGGGATAGTTACAAATAAGCATCAGGGCTAGTAGAATTCTAAATTATTTTGGAGGAAATGTGCATTTTGAAATTCTTGGTGGTGATTAGTGGTTATACCCTATCTGCTCCATAATTTTATGACATAAATGTTGACTTAAAGAGCTTGAGAACAGGGGCGCCCTCTGCTTTCAGCTCAGGTCATGATCCCAGGGTCCTGGGATCGAGCCCCACATCGGGCTCTCTGCTCCTTGGAGAGCCTGCTTCCTCCTCTCTCTCCCTGCCCGCCTCTCTTGCCTACTTGTAATCTGTCAAATAAATAAATAAAATCTTAAAAAAAAAAGAGCTTGATAACAGGTTTCAAAAGCAACAACATAGGTACTCTCTTTTAAGAAGAGAGCTACGAGAGTTCTAAGCATAGTTTTTCTTTTGTTGTCTTCAAGGTCTTTTAGAGACTATAGGGAAAGCATGAAAGCCTTGAGGTAGCTATGGAAGGAGAAGTTGGAGGTGGGTCTCTGCCTTTTGTCTTGTCACTTCTCTCTTATTCTTTCTTCCTGCTTGCCTATTCCAATCCCATGCACACTTACCCTGCCTGGAACCCCATTTGGAACCCATGCCAAGTTCCTTTGATGGTAGTGCCACGTCTGATTTGTCTTTCTATGTCTAATGTCTGGTATGTGGTAGCTCTAAATCATTTCTCTGTCCTTAGGCTCTTTCCCTCGGGCAGCGGTGGCATAGTTTCTGCTTTTTGTTCTATCTTCATTATCCCTTTACCTGTCCCCTCCCTTCCTTCCTACTTGGCTTGGCATTTAAAATTTGCATGGTTGTAAAGCTACATTTTAGCATTTGTAGATGTTTAGAGCAGAAGAAAAACCTTCCCACCTGTCTTTAACCTGCCGCACTGCTGGAACCCATTCATTCTTCAATCTATCTTACTCTTACCTTTTATTACGAAAGAAATTCTTTCTAACAGCTAACTTGTAGGTTTCCTGGTTTTCTTCCCACCCCAGTAAGAAGATCATTTTTCTCAAAACCAATGCCCCCTTCCTACCCTGATTATTATGTAGCAGATTTGACAGAGCAACGACAGGGGATGGTTACAGAACAATTCTTTTACTGTTGAAATACATTTGTGGCATTACTGTCTCAAGGAAAACAAAACACTTCTCAAAACTGAGAAAAATGTAAGTCAGCAAGCTTATCTCTAACTCCCCATGATAAAAGAAATTGAGTGTGTTAGGGCTGTCAGTAGTACTTGTATAGTTCTTTCTCTACTGCCATGTCAATTATTTTTCTCCCCCTCAAAATGGAACTGGTATACAGGCAAAATTTAAACTACTGGTAGATTCTGGACTACTTCCACTATTGGATTTAAATTCATAGTGTTTCCCAAGGGCCTGTTCATTCCTGGTTTGCGGTGCAGAGTTGAACTTTTAATCTTTTGAGTGTGTGCTGAAAAGGAAAATGATAAAGAAATGGATCCTTCTCTTCCTTCTGCTTTGTCATCCTGACCCTGGTTGTTCTGGTTGACTTCCTTCTTTTTTTTTTTTTTTTAAGATTTTATTTATTTAGTTGACAGACAGAGATCACAAGTAGGCAGAGAGACCGGCAGAGAGAGAGGGGGAAGCAGGCTCCCTACCGATTAGAGAGCCTGATGCGAGTCCTGACCTGAGCCAAAGGCAGAGACTTTAATCCACTGAGCCACCCAGGTGCCCCCTGATTGACTTCTTTATTAATGATGCAAGGTCCACTTAATCTGCATTGTGCTCAGCTGGGCATCGTTTTTCATATCTTACTTTTTATCGGTCAGCACTGTTATGAATAGTCTTGAAACTCATTTACCTAAACACTCTGTCTGTCTGACTATGCCATAGCCAGCACACTTTCGAATAAAAATGCTTACATTTGTCAGAACTGGAGGGACATACCTGTATTTCTGATTGGCTCCCAGATTTATCTGTTGATGCCCTGAAGGTAATTGTCAGCTGTTTTATTTATAGAAATTGTTTATTCAGCATAGTCCTATCTAGTAAGCTCCCATATAGTACCTTAGTATCAAATGGGTAATCAAAGCTTAGGGACTAATTTCCAAGAACTAATAAAACAAATGTGAGCTTTATTTGGGATAGTCTAGGCATCAGTGACTTGGACACTGAGAATGGTTTTGCCTTTCTCTCTGCTATTTGGTAGACAAGTAGACAGCAGTTTTTAAACAGGTATGCCTAATATAGTACTTTAAAATGTTTTATTTTTATAATTAAAAATCAGTATGGACTAGAAGAATGCACAGAAGTAATTTTATGTTGCAGTTATGTCTAGGTTCAGTGTCATCTTTACCACCTACTTCTTGCATTATGTAAACATTAAGGCATAGAAATACTTTTTTTTTTTTTTGCTGTGCCTTAATAGGAAATTGGCAGCCAAATTATATCTTCTACTTAAAAATTAATTTACTTATACACATGGTAAATTCTTAGGTAAGCCAGCTCAAATTCTATACCAATTCAGGAAATCCTCTATAAGTAGGTTATCATGAGAAGAATTGGTAAAATATGTCATATCCTTAAAAGTAGAGGGTCACTCCTTTTTGTTAAACATTTATCTCTTCTTTTCCACATCTCCCATTTTCCCTTATTTCTTGTTGCTTAAAAGACATTTGGGACATATATTGCTGCTACCTTTTACTTCCATATGTAGGATAGAATTCTGGAAAATTAAAGGCTTTGTAGTGTCATCCTTGACTTAAATCATGAGCCAGATATTTTAAAACAACTTTATATTAAACAATTTTAAAAACCAGTTTATTTGTATAAATCAAGAAATTTCCTTTTTTCATAAAGTTCTTAGTTCCCTTCGAATGGAAGCCACTTGAAATTACAAACTGTACAATCTGTAAGTATTTTATAAGTCTGATAAAGCTATGTTTTGTAGTTTGAGATGACTCTGCAGGTAGCAACAAAATCTATTTGGAGAATGAGCTATTATACACCCACAGAGTGGATTTGATGAAATGGTAGGCAATTAAAGTTTACATAAACATGTACTATATTAGAATAGTTCACATACAGTAAAGATAATTGGATTTTTTGGTACAGTAACCAACCAGTTAGACAATAGGAATAAAAGTGCTATAAAACTTATTTATGAAGAGTGCCATTAAAAGACAGCCCTTGTTAATATTGAGAAGTTTGGGGGGTGTGAGTGGGCAGATGAGGAACTAAAAAAATAATGTCAACATAAAAATCAAACCAAGGGTTTCTGAGCTTGTTTTTCACAATTGAGAGCTTTTGAGGCTGTGTAGGAGATTGTGCACTTTCAAAAGAGCCCTTCATTAGAAGCAAGAAAATCTGGCGTTGGACTTGGTTCTCTTATATATTAGTCATGTTACTTTCTCCTTCAGGTCTCCAATTCCTCACTTTATTTATTTTTTTCAATTCCTCATTTTAAAAAGGACTCTGTACTGCAGTGGAAGGACTTAATAAATGCTTGCTGAATGAAAAGTTTTTTTAAAAAAGAATCCTTTTTCAAGATTAGGAAATTCCATTAGGAATACAAAAAATAAACATAAAAAGATAGCAACACAGATTTCCAAAAACCCTCCAACCAAACATTCTTTTTATTTATCTTAAATTTGTAGATTTTTGAGATTTTTCTAGAGAATGCATTTTCTTAGATGGGCACAAAATGACCTCTGGTCTCAGAATACAATGCCATATTAACTGATTTACAACGAGTCTGGTATTCTACAGAAATACAACTCTGGATAATGCCAAGTTGTCACAGATGGGAATGAATTAGTTGTCCAAAACATCCAAGTATGTGATACATAAAGCAACATTGGCAGCCTGTGGGAAAGATCTTATCAATGAAGTACACAAAACAGTGAATGTTTACTTCACAGAGGAAATGGCTTCAGAGACCAGAAATCTAAGTTGTCATAGAAACTCCCATGACAGATATTTTAATTCTAGTATTGACACATTAAGTGGAGTCAGAAAAAAAGGAAGTATATTATAAATATTAAACTTAGATATTGTGGTTTTACTTTTAACTTCCTTAATTGTCCATTTTCAAAAATATTCTTCATATCTAGAAGGGGGTAAAATATTTCTCTGCAACTCATCCGTAGATTTTTACAGAAAAACTTTATGACATTGAATCTTTTTGTCAAAAATGGTGAGCTTTAGGGGCGCCTGGGTGGCTCAGTCGTTACGCGTCTGCCTTCAGCTCAGGTCATGATCCCAGGGTTCTGGGACCAAGCTCTGCATCTGGCTCTCTGCTCAGCGGGAAGCCTGCTTCTCCTTCTTCCACTCCCCCTGCTTGTGTTCCCTCTCTTACTGTGTCTCTCTCTGTCAAATAAATAATATCTTTAAAAAAATGGTGAGCTTTCTCATGTTTCCCATCATGAATTATCTTTTTATTTGAATTAAAAATAATTTCACTGGTATCAATAGTGATTTAGGAAAGAATGTGTCCTGTCTACATTTTCATACACAGGACCTTTAAAATTTTTTACTTAAGGAATCAAATAGTAGCTATTATTGGCTTACAAGTAAAAAGTATTTTAATCTACTTAATAGCCATTTAGGAAAACTGGCATATGGAATTACTGAATTATCTGGAAAACTAGTATTTATTCAGGGCCTGTTATGTGCCTGGCTATGCTAGACTATGTATATAATTCTCATTTAATCTTCTAACTACTCTGTAATATATCTTTTTAATTTTTGATGTATAAGCTGAGGCTAAGACATATACAGTGATGTGGTCAAGATCACACTCAGGTAGATAGGCTAAGGTGGAATTTAAACTCATTGGGCTTCCAAAATGGCACCATGCTGCTACATGTAATTAACTGGATACAAAATCTAAGGAACAGAATGGACTTCTAGGATAAATAATATGTGGCTGAGATAGGGTAAAGACTAGGATAATGTCTAGGCTTCACATGTGAAGGACCAAGTTAGATGGAGTTAGACTTTTATAATTGGATTTCCAGCCTGGTGTGAAAATTTGAAACCCTTAATTATGGACATGAACATATTTCCACATAATTTAACTACTACTGCTTTGGTAAATGATCCAAAGTATGCCTATCTGTGTTTTCAGCTTTTAAAAGAGAATGATGTGATTCTGGATTTTTGATTATTTACAACCTCTAGACTGGACATTTTCAGATGTTTCCCTGAAACATTTATGTGTTATTATGTATAACATGTTAGATATTATTAAAAAAAATTAGTCCTTAAATTCCACAAAATTACTTTATCATAGAACTTGTTACCAACATTAACCATCTTGGAAATATATATCACTGAGGATGTAATAGAGACTGAAAATTTAAATTGGAATGTGAAAGATGACTGAAGAGGACAACCTTGGTAAATGTATAAGCACATTTTTCTGAAGTATGTGTTTACAGACAGAAAAAGTATGTCTGAAGATGCAGTTGAGAAAGAAAGATATGGAAAATGGTGCCTGGCCGTAGAAAAAGATTCACAGAAGTCATTCATTATGATCTGATCTGATGGATACAACTAATAAAATAACTACAGATAACCAAGATGATCCATTAATATTGATACATTGAGTTCCACTAATCTATCTATGGATGCACTATGATGAATACTTTTCTCTCTTTTTTAAAATTTCTATCAATACATCAGGTACTGTCCATGGTGCTGAACTTGTGTTGCATGTGAGAAGTGGTAGGGATGTTTTCCTTCTTCCAACTGCAATGCTCTGTTTCCTTACCTTGCACTGTTTTTGATTGTAAATGCAATGTATAAATCTCTCAGCAATATTCCTTGTTATTGCCATTTCCAAGTATGGTATTTCATAGAGATTCCAAACTTAACGTGGCTACAAGTGAGATCCTGATATTTTTTCCAAACTAATTCCTCTTGCGGTCTTCCCCATCTCAGTTAATGGCAGCTTTGTTCTGTTACTCAGGCTGAAACCTTTGGCATCATTCTTTACTGCACTCTTTCATATACCACATCTATTGGGTCTAACCTTCAGAATAACCTAAATTTAATCAGAATCTAACCAGTTTTCACCACCTTACTGTGACCGTCCTTGTACAAGCCACCATTATCTCTCACTGTTAAAGACTTTTCACTGGTCTTCCTGCTTATGTCCTGCTCCCTCTTCATTCTCACTTTCAAAGTCTGTTCTCAGTCCAGCAGCCAGAGTAGTTTTGTAAAATGTTAAAGTCAGATCACATCACTTATTTTCTGAAATCCTATGATGGCTTTCTGCTTCAGTCAGAATAAAAGCCAAAGTTCTTCTGGTACAATGTGGCTTTCTTTACTGCTGTGTATTTGACTTATCTACTTTTCACCGCCTCATGTACCCTATTTCAGCCACACAGGTCCTTTTTGATGATCCTTGAACCCACTCAATTATGTTCTTACTTAGGACCTTTATACTTGTTGTTTCCCTTCTGCCTGGGCAGCTTTTCCATCATTATATGCATGGCTCACTTTCTCACATTCTTCAGGTCTTTATTCAAAAATCTCTTTTTTAATGACTTCTCTCTGTTCTTCTCATCTAAACTTGTAAACAAAGCAAAACAAAAAACAAACAAGAAACCCCTCCTCCATAACAGTTTATTTTTTCCCCTTTAGCATGTTTATAATCTTCCTTGATTTTTTCCCCTTTAGCATGTTTATAATCCAAGAAACTATATATTTTAATTAAATGTATTGTATTTCTCTCTTAGATGTAAACTTAATGAAAGTAGTAATTTATTTTTGTGCTTTGTCTACTCCTAAGCCTAGAATAATGCATGGCACATAGTAGGAGCTCTAGAAATATTAATTGAATGAGTCGGATTCACAAATGATTGGTTTGGATGAAAATTAAATGTCAGTATTTGATTATATAATTAGATACATCCAATTCTGTAAGATTAGTTAGGTAATAAAATGTTCTTAGTATTGATTGCTTTATGGTTTAGATTCTGGTTTCTATGTGTAATAAAATAGGTATGAAGTCCAGCCATTTAAGATGCAACGGATCTTAGCAGAAGTTCAAGAGCTGGAATAAACATTGTTAAAATGTCTATACTACCTAGAGCAATCTATACTTTTAATGCCATTCCGATCAAAATTCCACCGGTATTTTTCAAAGAGCTGGAGCAAATAATCCTAAAATTTGTATGGAATCAGAAGAGACCCTGAATCGCTAAGGAAATGTTGAAAAACAAAAATAAAACTGGCAGCATCACGTTACCTGATTTCAAGCTTTACTACAAAGCTGTGATCACCAAGACAGCATGGTACTGGCATCAAAACAGACACATAGACCAATGGAACAGAGTAGAGAGCCCAGATATGGACCCTCAACTCTATGGTCAAATAATCTTTGACAAAGCAGGAAAAAATAAACAAGTCAAACAAACAAAAAGACAGTCTCTTCAATAAATGGTGCTGGGAAAATTGGACGGCTATATGTAGAAGAATGTAGAAGAATATGTAGAACTCGACCATCCTCTTACACCATACACAAAGATAAACTCGAAATGGATAAAGGACCTCAATGTGAGACAGAAATCCATCAGAATCCAGAGGAGAACATAGGCAGTAACCTCTTTGATATCAGCCACAGCAACTTCTTTCAAGATATGTCTCCAAAGGCAAGGGAAACAAAAGCAAAAATGAACTTTTGGGACTTCATCAAGATCAAAAGCTTCTGCACAGCAAAGGAGACAGTCAACAAAACAAAGAGGCAACCCACGGAATGGGAGAAGATATTTGCAAATGAC